>MVAK01000099.1:0-76499 GCA_014825535.1 Cystofilobasidium bisporidii
ATGTCCCACCACCCAGCACGTTCACGACGCCCCCCTCCCCCCCCCCCCCCCCCCCCCCCCCCCCCCCCCCCCCCCCCCCCCCCCCCCCCCCCCCCCCCCCCCCCCCCCCCCCCCCCCCCACCCCCCCCCCTCTTCCTTGCTCCTCACACGCTTTGCTCGCAAGCACCTACCCTCCCCTCCTCCTCCCCTCCACCTCTGTGGCTTCTTTGAAAGTTCCTCTTCTTTGGCCTGATTGGACAACGAAACGCAGAGCAGACCCTGTCGAAAGCCGAGCCGAACCTGACGGTCGACGCCTCCCTCAAGACGGTCGTTCCTCTGCGCTCTCAAACACTTGGAGGTGGGGGCTGGGGGGGGGGGGGGGGGCTGAAGTTGAAACGCACGATGCCTGTTCTCGGGGATGGAGGAATGTCACTCGCCCCCTCCGTTCTCGCGCTCCCTGGTTTCAGGATGTGGGGGGGGTTTCGGGTCGGCGCTCGTTGACGACTGGCTGGCTGCGATCGGGCGAGCGACGGAGGGGAGAGAGAGAGAGAGAGCTGCTTCGCTTTGGCTTGTTCGCCCTCTCCTCCTCCACCCCCCCCCCTCCTCACACTCCCCCGAACCCTCCTGTGCGCGCGTCGGGTGGGCTGAGCGGTTCGGGTTTCCCTTCGGCGAGCAGGCGAGCCAGGGAGTGGGCCGGGGTCGCAAGACGAGATGCAGGCAGCAGCGGATCAGGAGGACCGTGGGTCGACTTTTAAAGGACGTCGACGTCGGTCGGGGTTGCATGGATTGCGCTTTCTTGATGGGCGGAAGAAAGGAGGGGCTCAGAGGGGAGAGGGGGGTGCACAAGAGAATGATGATGCTTGAGAGGGTGAGTGCAGGAGGGGTAGGGGTACATAAGGTGAGGGCAAAAACGAGATTGGAGAGAGGGAAGGCGGGGGGAGGGATGGAAGAGCCTCTAGCGGGTCTTTGAGAGGGGAAAGCGAGGGTGTCAGGAAAGAGGGGGTGGGGGGATGATTAGGCCGAGGAGCTGGGAGGGGGTTTTGCAAAGCTCGGTGTCAGTGTCTCGCGCGAGCGAGGTGAAAGGAGGGAAGGGGAAGGTTTAGAGCAGGAGGGGCAAAGAAGGGCGCGTCGTGAGGGGGGGAGGGGCATGCAGGACTGGGCGAGAACCGACCGACGCACTTGGGCTGCTCCTTGGCGGCCTTCTCGGCGAGCCGGGCCTCAAACTTTGCAAACTCGTCGAGCGCGATCACCTCTTCGTCGTCAAGGATCTGGCGAGGCGCGGGCAGTTTGAAAGGAGAGAGAAGGGAGAGGGGGTGGGGGTGTCAGCTGGCAGACGAAGGAGCCGAGGAGGAGAGCTAAGGGGAGGAATAGGGCGGGTGAACAAGACACCAACCTGCTCGACCGTCGTCACCTCTGGCACATAGTGCATCAGCATGCGCTCGATCCCGCTCTTGAGCGTCACCTCGCTCGACGAGCAGCCTCGGCACGAGCCCTTGAGCTTGACGCGGACGACCCCCGTCGCTTCGTCGAACCCTTTGAACTCGAGGTCGCCGCCGTCCTCCATGATGCTCGGCCGGATCCGGGTCGCGATCAGCTCCTTGACGGTCGCGACGATCTCCGAGTCCGAGTCGAGGATGCGCGTGTCCTCGGGCTCGCCGTCGTCGTTGGCGTCCTCGCCGGCGCGCTGGTCCTTGAACAGCGGGGCGCCCGAGGCAAAGTGCTCCATGATGAGCGAGAAGACCTCGGGCTTGAGCACCGCCCACGGCGTCTCGTCGTCCTTCTGGACCGAAACAAAGTCGGGCCCGTAAAAGACCGAGACGATGCCTTGCACGCCCATGAGCTTGACAGCCAAGGGCGAGGCGAGCGCAGCCTTGAGCGAGAGGAACTCGTGCGTGCCGCCCGACGAGAGGACGGGCGTGCCCGGGATGAACTGGAGCGAGTTGGGGTTCGGGGTCGTCTGCGTCTGGACAAAGAGCGTCCGGCGACCTGCGGGTTGGAAAAGGGTAGGAAGCAAAGGTGAAAGGTGGAACCGTCAGCAAGGGCGGTGGGCGAGAGAAGTGATAGGGCGGGAGGGAGGGGCTGACCGATGAGGGACGACGACGGCTCGAGAGGCGAGGGCCGGCGCGACGAGCTCCGGGAGGTCGAGGTGGAGGTCGAGGCGAGGGGCGAGGGCGAGGCTTGAAAGTAGGCGCGGGTGGCGGTCGAAACGGGCAGCAGGCGGGAGCAAGACGTTGACCTGAGGGCGGCACGGGTGAGTGAGCGTGTCGACGAGGTGGCCATGGTCTGTGCAAGAAGAGCCTGAGGAGGTGTGGGTGGATGTGGGTGGTGTAGGTAAGGGGGGGTTGGTGAGCAATGAGGCTGGCATCGCTGCGGTCGGTCGGTCGGCCTGTTCGGGCGACCCTTCCATTGGCTGGGCTTGACCTTTCGGCCGGGGGCAAAGTCACGACTGACCTTCCCCCTTCTCTCTCTCTCCCTCGCCCTCGTCCTCATCCCTTGCCCTCCCTCCCCTTCCTCGAGCAGCAGGATGTCCTCCCTCCTCCGAGCGCGCGCGGCGACGCGCTCCTTTGCGACCGCCACCTCGTCCGCCCCGACACTCGCTCAGAAGGACTGCGTGCGTCCTCGCTCGCTCCCTCAGACAGCCAGCCCATTTCGACTTGCTCGAGTCGGGCTGACTTTTGGCTCGCCGACCTCGCCGTCTCCCGCCTCGCTGATCTCCGCTCGGCATCGACCCCTTGCGTCCGCTCTCATCAGCGCGGCATCACCCCGCCGTACCCCAAGCTGCTCAGGACGCTCGAGACGGTCAGGTCCAAGCTGCCCCAGGGCCAGAAGCTCACGCTCGCCGAGAAGATCCTCTACTCGCACCTGCACGATGCCGAGGCGTCGCCGGCGCCCGTCCGTGGCCAGACTTACCTCAAGTGCGCTCCTTACCCTGTACTCTCCCTCGGGCTCCCCTTCTTTCTTGTGGGCATGGTCGAGGTCTCGTACAGCGGGAGAGAGAGAGAGCCAGCTCCCTTTCCCCTCCCTCCGGCGAGCTGACCGCCGCGCCTGGCTCGGTCGTCTGCTTGTCCCCGGTACAGGCTCTCGCCTGACAGGGTCGCCATGCAGGATGCTTCCGCTCAGATGGCCTTGCTGCAGTTCATGACGTGCGGCATGGCCAAGACGGCCGTTCCTGCGTCGATTCATTGCGACCACCTGATCCAGGGTACGCTCTCCCTTTGCCTTCCTCCTACCCAGTTCCCTCCCTGCGTGCATTCTGGGACACTCGCTGATGCCCAGCTCGGCCTGATCAATCCTTCCGCGCATCACGGCCAGCCTTCGAGGGCGCCGAGAGTGACCTGAAGGTGCGCCAGCTCCCTTCTTCTCTCAGGACTTCACGACGCGTCCAAGGTGCTAACAGCCCGCGCCTCTCGCCCCACAGCGGTCAATCGTCTCTGAGAAGGAGGTCTTTGACTTCCTCGAGTCGGCGGCCAAGAAGTACGGCATCGAGGTGTGTTTCTTCGCTGCTCTCGACCCTGTCTTGCGCCCCTCAACAGAAGCACCCTTCGCTGACGCCTGACACGTCTCCGCTGCGACGCAGTTCTGGCGCCCTGGATCGGGCATCATCCACCAGATCGTCCTCGAGAACTACGCGGCGTGAGTTCGACGCGCGCGCCTCCTCTTGCGCGTCTCCTACGACCCGAACCTCTCGGCTGACCCTCTGAGCTACCTTCTCGTCACAGGCCCGGTCTGCTCATGCTCGGCACCGACTCGCACACGCCCAACGCCGGCGGTCTCGGCATGCTCGCGATCGGCGTCGGAGGCGCCGACGCCGTCGACGCGCTGACCGACACGCCGTGGGAGCTCAAGGCGCCCAACGTTGTTGGCGTCAAGCTCATGGGCGAGCTCAACGGCTGGGCGACGCCCAAGGACCTGATCCTCAACCTCGCCGGGCGGCTGACCGTCCGCGTGCGTCCTTTACCCTGATTGCTTCTCGCTACTGGCCACCTGCGCATTTATTGGTTTTCATTGACTCTGGTCGCTGGCTGGCCTGGACTCAACGTAGGGCGGTACGGGCCGCATCATCGAGTACTTTGGCCCGGGCGTCGACGCCCAGTCGTGCACCGGTCTCGCGACGATCGCCAACATGGGCGCCGAGGTGGGCGCTACGACGTCGACCTTCCCTTACTCGGCCAACATGCGTGCCTACCTCCAGGCGACGGGCCGCGCGGGCGTGGCCGAGGCGGCTGATGAGGCGGCCGCCAAGGGCTTGCTCAAGGCCGACGAGGGCGCAGAGTACGACGAGGTCATCGAGATCGTACGTCTCTCGCTATCCGAGCCTCCCCCTCGTTCAGAGCTGCCGCAGAGTTCACATTGGAAGGCTGACTCGGCCGACCCCCTCGTGATTGTTCCAACCCGCGCAGAACCTATCGGAGCTCGAGCCTCACCTCAACGGGCCGTTCACGCCCGACCTGTCGACCCCGCTGTCCAAGTTTGGCGACTTTATCTCGTCCTCGGGCTGGTCGTCCGAGCTGTCGGCCGGCCTGATCGGCTCGTGCACCAACTCGTCGTACGAGGACATGTCGCGCGTCGCCTCGATCGCCCAGCAGGCGCGCGAGGCGGGGCTGACGACTAAGGTGCCCTTCATGGTCACGCCCGGGTCCGAGCTCATCCGGGCGACGATCGAGCGCGACGGCCTGCAGGAGACGCTCGAGGGCGTCGGTGCGACCGTGCTCGCCAACGCCTGCGGGCCGTGCATCGGCCAGTGGAAGCGGACCGAGAAGCAGGGCGAGGAGAACGCGATCCTGACCTCGTTCAACCGCAACTTCAAGGCTCGCAACGACGGCAACCTCAAGACGATGAACTTCCTCGCCTCGCCAGAGATCGTCACCGCCATGGCGTTTGCCGGCGACCTCGCCTTCAACCCGATGACCGACTCGCTCACCGGCAAGGACGGCAAGCCCTTCAAGTTTGACGCGCCGAGCGGGACCAAGCTCCCTGCCGCCGGCTTCACCCCTGGTTCGTGACCCTTTCCCCCCCCCCCCCCTCACGGCCTCTTCGCGCTTTCTTCACACGAAAGACGCTCTTCTTACCCATCCCTGTCTCGTCTGATCAGGCAACCTCGCCTTCGGCCCGACGCCGTCGCCCGAGCCCGTGCCCGAGACCGAGATCGCCATCGACCCTGCGTCGTCGCGGCTCGAGGTCCTCGCGCCCTTCCCGTCCTTCTTTGAGAACGGCCCGGCCGAGTTGCCCTCGATGAAATGCCTCATGCGCGTCCGCGGAAAGTGGTGTGTATTGCTCTCTCTCTCCCCTCGCCTCCCCTCGCTCTTCAACCTTGGCTTGCCCGGCGCACGACAGGACCGTCGCTGAACCCCCCTTCGGGTCGATTCAAACCTGGCAGCACCACTGACCATATCTCGGCCGCCGGACCCTGGCTCAAGTACAAGGGTCACCTGTCCAACATCTCAGAGAACCTGCTCATCACCGCCGTCAACGACGAGGGCGGCGAGGTCAACGTTGCGGTCGACTCGGACGGCCAGGACACGATCCCCAACATTGCCAAGCGGTACAAGTCGAAGGACCAGCCATGGATGCTCGTCGTTGACGACGTGCGTCGCCTACCTTTATGCTTGGTGGCGGAACGAAGGCAGGCAGCCTAGCTGACATCTTTTGCGATCGCTCCTCTTTGATCGCGTCCCGTCGGTCCACAGAACTACGGCGAGGGCTCCGCGCGCGAGCACGCCGCGCTCCAGCCCCGCTTCTACGGCGGCAGCCTGATCGTCGCCCGCTCGTTCGCCCGCATCCACGAGACCAACCTCAAGAAGCAGGGTGTCCTCCCGTGCGCCTCACTCCCCCTCTGTCCTCCCTTCCTCCCCGATCCGTGCCCTCCGAGTCATCCCTGACCCGCTCTTGCCCTTGCTTCCTGCAGCCTCTGGTTCGAGGATAAGGCCGACTACGCCAAGATCGCGGCCGGCGACACGGTTGAGACGGTCGGCGTCAAGGCCCTGCTCGAGGGCGACTTTGCCTCGCCCATCGTCCTCCGCGTGACCAAGCCCGACGGCGCCGTCGTCGAGATCCCGACCAAGCACACGATGAGCGTCGACCAGGTCGGCTGGCTCAAGGCGGGCTCGGCCCTCAACCTCGTACGCGAAGTCAAGGCCGCCGCCGCTGCCACAGCATGAGTGTCGAAGGTTGTATGTAATAGATTCACCAGGAGAATGGGCCGTCTGTCAAGCAGCGAACCAAGGCGTTGCATGGGAGCAGGTCGTTTTGCAGCGCAAGAGGCGCATGGCGGCGCTGCGCGCGGATGTCGAGGCACCGAGCGTTGTCTCCCTTGGGGCAGCAACCGTCCTCCCGCAACCGTCAGCGCTCGGACTGCGAGAGCGCACGACAATGGTTTCCCTCGATGGGTTAGCCGACCTGTGCCAGTTGGGCGCGAGGGTGTGGGTTGGGGAAGGGCGAAGGCCAGATTACGGCCGGACTGCCACGGGCCGCAGACGGGTTTCAGCCGTGCCGCCGTCACCGCTCAGCTGGCGACCCTCGACCCATCCGCCCACCCATCCGCCTCCATCGACCACCGTTGCGACGCTCCCCGGGAAGCACATTGGACGCCCTTCGCTCCATGGTTCGCACGCCCGAGGGAGGATCATGAACACCCAGGTCTCACGAACGAGGTGCGTCTTGCTTTATCGGCCGCACGAGGAGGGTGGGCGGTTCCTATCCTCGCCGCTGGCGACGGCTCCGGTGCGGGAAGGAGGGTCAGCGTGGGGGGGCCCAGTCCGAGTCACCCTCCCAGAAGGCGGCCTACTGACGCCCAGGGATAGCCCTCGCTCGAGTCGCAGCTTGCTCGCCGAGAACAGGCCTCTGTTGAGCGGTGCGTCTGTCTCATGTGCCCTCTACCGTCGACCACCACCCGAGCTGAGCGTTATGGACCCTTCCCTGTGGCTCCTCCTCGCAGCCCCCGCCCACCCTTCTCCCGCATCCGCCAGCGGCGGCAGCAACTCTTCCACCCATACAGCGGGCGCACGCGCTGCGGCGCCAAATCGACCGCCTGCCTCTCCGCTGTTATTCGCCTCCCCTCCGATATCGCCCTTGGCAACGCCGGGCGCCCGGTCGGTGCACCCCGAGCTCAGCCTCGCCTTTGCGCCCGCGTCATTCAGCTCGGCGTCGAACATCCTCTCTTTCGGCGGCGGCAGCGGCAGCGACGACGGTAGCTACGACGACGAAGATGATGACGGCGGCGCAGGCGAGGTCTTGCGGATCGCAGACATCGAGGAAGAGTCGAGCGAGGAGGAGGACGACTCGTGGAGGCGCAGACGGCGGCGCCGCGATGACGCAGACGGGGGACAGATGATGGCGGACGAGGACCAGCGGCACCGGCCGCCTTTGCGCGGGCGACGGTCGCGCGACCTGTCGAGCGAGTCGACGGCCGCGTTGCTCGCCCGGCAGCAGTCGCAGCTGTCGTTTGAGTCAAAGCACTGGCTCGGCGGCGGCAGCGGCGGCAAGGATCTCCTCCGAGCGTCCACACCCCACCAGACGATCTCCGGCCGCCTGGCCCCTCCCTCGCCGCACTCGACGTCGCCCGACGGACGTCGACGCTCCCGCTCTCGCTCGCGATACCGCCGACCAGGGTCGCCCATCGTTGAGAGTGCCACATCGGCGTCGGACGACTCACCACCGCGGGCTGAGCCCTCACCAGCCCCCGTGCCGATCGCCACGCCGCCCGCCGGTCGCTCGGTCCGCTTCAACCCGCGTATGAAGACGCGGACGGCTTACGGCAGCTACCAGTCGGACGCGTCGGTCGACCTCATCAGCGCGAGCCCGGCTGCGAGCTTCCTCGCGTGGCGTTATCCCGGCCAGCGTCGGTCCGGCTCCGTCATCTCGGCCAAGCGCGCGCCTGCCGTCGCTAGCTGGAAGGCCTACTACGGCGCACTCGACAATAACGCAGCACCAGGCTCTTCCAGTCCTGTCTCGTACTCGTCACGCGGCCCACCGTCAATATCGCCCAACCGCGCCACCGCGTCTCGAAATGAAGAGGCGACGGCGGCGACGTTCGGCGCGACCGTGTGGGAGCGGCTTGGCAGCCTCGATTACTGGCTGTGGAAGACGGGCTTGGACGACTGGACCGAGAGCGGATGCTGCTCACTCCCGAATTGGGACGAGCAGGAAGAGTGGGCGGGCAACGCCGACCGTCGCCGGGCTGGCGGATGGTCGTCGGCAGGCGGCGTCGGCGAGAGCAGGCCGGGCGGCATCTTTTGATCGCTGCAGGCTCGGGCGCCAGAGGCGCATCACGTTGTACGCGGACACTCCTAGACTACCAGTTGTAGCACATGTAATTTGCTTGGGAGCGAGGCTGCAGCAGCTGAGCGGAGGGTCGTTGCGGTCGTGAAGGTGGGAGGGGCGGATCCGGCGTGTGAAAACGTGAAGTTGAAAGTGGCGGCGCAGGCAGACGGGCCTTTGCAGTGTTGGGAGAACGGGCCAGTAGGTCAGGAGCGCTGTCTGATGAATGCCTGGCGGGACTGCGTCAAGACAGCTAATCAAGTCGGTTCTGTTGGAGGGGGGCGAAGGAAAGGCAAGACGCGCGAGTTAGTGACCCGCGTTGCATGTGTCTCAGTCGACAGGGCACTAGAGGAAGCACCATCTGGCGCTTGGTGCGGCCGAGCTTGCCGCTCGTCCGGTCGACGTCCTGGTCGAGGTGATCGAGCAGCTCGTTCTGCTCGTTGATCTCCGTGCTGATGGCCTCGCCGAGCGTCTTCTGTCGCTGGAGGATGGTCTGCGGCGGCGGGCGGGGTGACAAAGACGATTCAGCCCTCTAGTCATGCGCAGGCGAGCAAGCAAATGCAGACATCGATCAGAGTGGTGGAGAGAGAGAAACGCACCGACAGCTGGCGCAGCATGGCGTCCTGGTCCTCAATTTTGGTCTGCTGGAGGTGCATGAGCCCGCCCTCGTCGAGCCCACGCGTCTGCTCCGTCTCGCCCCCCTGGGGCCTGACTTTGCGCGCGCCGCCGAGCAGAGCGTTGCGCGCGCCGTCGCTCGGCTCGTCCCACCCGCCAACCAGCTGCTGCGATCGCGCTGACCGGGGCGTGACGGCCGCCTGTTTCGAAAGCAGCACACAGTCGTCCTGCAGAGCCGTGATCATCTCTCCTCTGCGACCCATCTCGCCCGTCCCGAGCCTCTCCTTCTCTCCGAGAGCCTTGAGCGCGCCAGCGAGCGTCCCGAGCCGACCGAGCAGCACGCCGAGATCCTTGCGCGCGATCACGCCAGCCGTGTGGCCGCCGCTGGTCTGCCCGCCCTTCAGCAGCTCGTCGCGCTTGTTGAGATTGGCGCGGATCGTGCGCGTCAGCGACTGCAGTGTCTGGTACTCTGCGAGCCACGCCGGCGATCCTGGGAAGGACTCGGGTGCGGGTGGGAGTAGCGGGTGCTGGGCCGTCGTCGATGGCGGATGTGCCGAGGATGAAGCAGGACCAGCCGAGGTCGAGAGCCCGCTCCTCGACGGCTGAAGCGGCGGAGCGGCGAGAAAGTCGAGGAACGCGTGCGAGGACCGATAGACAGAATTCTTGTGCGACAAGATGTGCCGCAGATAGGTCTCAAGCGCTACGCGGCGTTCCTCGATGAGCTGCCGCGAGCAGGATGTCAGGGGGGAAGGGGAGGCGCAGTGTCAGCCCACAAGCTCGAGGCGAGGTGGGGGCTTGGTCGCAACCGCCCGCCAAGATCGTCTCTCGAGCCAGCGACGACTGACCTCCTTGTCGTTGACGCTCCGCTTGAGACCCCACACCTTCTTGCCCGGCAGCGCCTCGCCCTGGACGTCGCTGCCGACCTCTGCCCGGATCTCTCGCGCAAGCGACTCGAAGTCGGAGTAGCGCCGCTGGACGTCCCACGCGCGGACAGGCGTGCCGATCGCGATGTGGTAGACAGTGTAGGCCTTGCCACCGCCGGCTGGGGGCGTGCGGGTTGATGTCGAAGAGATCGAGATGGACTGGATCGACATGAGCGAGGGGCGAGGTGAGGCTGGTAGTGGGAGGAGGGAGGGAGAGGGGTTGCGGTCCGCGCGCGAGCGCCAGCATGCTCGCCGCCGGACTCGGCCGTCGACGTCACGGCTGAAGCAGTGGCGCGGTGCGTCTCGCGTAGCATGACAGACGCAAGCTCGGCGACGATGATGCTGGCTCTTCCGGACACGACTCTCGAGCTTGGGTGCGAGGTACAGCGAGCTTTTCCCTTGCTGTCAGCTCCTGCAGAAGGTCTGGTCTTGAGACGAGCGCACTCGGCGGATGGAGGCAGGCTGCAGGCCGCCGAGGGCGTAATCACCGCCCTCGCGGTTGGCGTAACCTGCCAGGCGGCGTGGGTCGACCCGAGCGCGGGCCCAGACTGGGCGACCCGACATCGCAACCCCCATCCACGCACTCCCCACCTCCTCCCACTTCCTCCCTCAGACAACTCTCTCACAGCAGTCATGGCGTCGCGCAAGAAGGTCCTGCTCAAGGTCCGTCTTCCACAGCAGGTCTCGCTGCTTGGGGAAGGCAAGGAAGGAGGACACTGACGCTCGGGCTCCCCCCCCCCGCCCCCCCCCCCCCCGGCAGGTCATCATCCTCGGCGATAGTGGGTGCGTGCCTCGATTCTTTCCCTGCAGACGTCTTTGCCTGTGTCTGCACGGGCGCACAATCTTCCAGACCCCAGGACAGCATGCTGACGGATTGTCCCAATTCTCTCTCGCACTCCGTTTGGACCTCCCGACCTCCTTGTTCGGCCGCCGCCGCTGCGCCCCCTTCCCACCCCTCCGCGCCGCCCTCGCCCATCGTCCCGCTCTCCCTTTCCGCCCGTCTCGGCACGTCGGTCGCAGAGTCGGCAAGACGTCGCTCATGAACCAGTATGTGAACAAGCGGTTCAGCAACCAGTACAAGGCCACGATTGGTGCCGACTTGTGAGCCCCCCCCCCCTTGCCGGGCTTCTGTCCGGCGGCCGCCGACCCACAAGCTGGCACAGCCGGCTTCCGTCCTACTGCGACGCCTGGAAGACTGACCTCTGCACTTGGCCTCTTTCCTCGCCGCGACAGCCTGACCAAGGAGGTCATGGTGGACGACCGCCTGGTGACGATGCAGGTCCGTGTTCCTCGTTCACTCTGCGCCTGGGCGCCTCCCCTGTCTCGCCTGCACCCGGGGCGCGAGGTCTGACCTCCTGCCCTTCTTCTGCTTCTTCCGCGCGCGATCTGCTCTCCATCAGCTCTGGGACACGGCCGGCCAGGAGCGCTTTCAGTCCCTCGGCGTCGCCTTCTACCGCGGCGCCGATTGCTGCGTCCTCGTGTACGACGTCAACTCGACGAAGAGCTTTGAGACGCTCGACAGCTGGCGGGATGAGTTCCTCATCCAGGTGCCCCCCCCCCCAGGTTGTTCTCTGTCTTGCGCTTGCCTACACATTCTGACTCGCGTCCCGTTGCGACCTTCTCCTCGTCGATTCAGGCCAGCCCGCATGATCCCGAGAACTTTCCCTTCGTGAGCATCCGAACCTACGCTCCATCGCACAGCCGCTCGGCCCAGCCTGCTAGCCTGCTAACCCACACTGCCCCTCCGTCTGCTTCCGTCAGGTCCTGCTCGGCAACAAGATCGATAGCGGAGAGTCCAAGCGCGCTGTTCGTCCTTGCTCCACTCGCCCCTGGCTGCCATCCCTTTAACCTCAAGCCGACTGACCTTGAACGCCCTGCCCTCGCCCAGGTCTCGCAAAAGCGTGCCATGACGTGGTGCCAGGCCAAGGGCAACATCCCCTACTTTGAGACGTCGGCCAAGGAGGCTATCAACGTCGAGCAGGCCTTCCAGACGATCGCCAAGAACGCGCTCCAGCAGGAGGCGGAGGTCGAGTTGTGCGCCTGCCCTTCCTCTGCCTCTGCCGCTCTCGTGCCTGACGCTGACTTTACCTTCCTTCGTCTTGCCCGCAGGTACGCCGACTACCCCGACCCCATAAGAATCGACTCGGACAGCTCGCAGAACTACGGCTGCGGCTGCTGAGCGCCTCGTTTCTTGCCTTTCTTCCACCAGACGCAACGTTCCTCTCAGACCCCCCCCCCCCCCCACTGTGGTCGCCCTGCCTTTGGTATTATGCGCGCCCACCCGACACTCTTTAATCTTCCCTCTTGCCTTTTCATCCGCAGCGCACCACCTTTTCTTCACCCGACCGCTTTCTTACTTTCTGCCTTGCTCTGCTATGCCAGTCTCTTTGTGATCGAACGAGCGCCGAACGAGAGACGATGCGGTCGCAGCGCGGGCGCAGCAGGCCCGTCCGTGGCCGGCGCGAGCAGTTGCCGGACCTGCCGACCATGCTCGTCAAGCTCGCCTCGACCAGCCTCGACGCAACGACGTTCACCTTTACCCTCACAATCTTCACGACGCTCTTACTCTTCCCTTTCGAATTCTCGCATCCCATCCGTTCGTGCATCTTGAAAGCCACTCTCGCTTCGGCCACGCAGCCCGGTTGCCAAATGCCGTCGCCGTCGCCCTCTTCGACGTCCCTGAAGTCGCTCCGGACGCCGACCCACGTCCTCCCGTCCTTCGACCGCCCACGCGTGCTGACGCTCACACTCGCCCGTCCGCCCGTCAACGCCTTCTCGGGCGCGCTCTGGCGCGAGCTCAGGCAGGCCTTTGAGGAGGTCGAGTCGCTCGGGCAGGAGGTGCGGGCTGTTGTGCTCGCCAGCGCCGTCGACAAGGGCTTCACGGCCGGCCTCGACCGTGAGTTCGCTTCCCATCCTGCGCCCAGACTCTTCTTCGCTTCCTAGGGAGGCCCTTCTCAGTCTGACCCTCACTCTCATTGATGCTGTCCAGTGAGCGACCCGGAGTCGACCGATCTGGGTAAGCAGCTCGCCGACCCGGCTCGAACGGCGCTCGAGCTGCGCACCCACATCCTCGTGAGCTCGCCGGGTCGCTGCCAGCACTGGCTGCCAGTCATCTACCCTTCTCTGGTGAGGCACTGACCCGCTCAACTGGCCCACCAGGACTTTCAAGACGCCATCAGCAGCATCGCGACCTGTCGTGTGCCGGTCGTCGCCGCCATCCACGGCCTCTGCATCGGCCTCGGCGTCGACATCATCGCGGCCTGCGATATCCGCCTATGCGCGGCCGATTCGAAGTTCTCGATCAGGGTTCGTCGTGCTATCTCCCCCTTGCTTGCTTGCTTTGCCACGAGACTGACTGGTCCAATTTTGCGCGTCGACAGGAGGCAGCGATCGCGATGGCGGCCGACATTGGCTCCCTTCAGCGCATCCCCAAGCTGGTAGCGAATGACAGCCTCGTGCGCGAGCTCGCTCTCACCAGCCGCTTCTTCGACGCCAACACGGCCAGTCAGCTCGGCCTCGTCAGCCGATCCGTCCCTGGGAGTCGGGAGGAGGTCAAAGTTGAGGCTCTGAAGATCGCAGAGCAGATCGCGGCGCTGTCGCCTGTCGCGACCGTGGGCACCAAGCACCTCCGTCAGTCGCCAGATCTCCTCCTGACTTTCTGTCCGAGAGGAATGTCGACTGCTGACAGGCTCTTTCCTTTTGCTCATCCCTTCTGCTGGTATAGTTAATCGTGAGCTGTCTCTGCTCCGCGCGCCTACCCGTTTGACCAGGCGGCCCACTGACGCTCCTCCGATCGGCAGACGCCCGTGACCACTCCGTCGCCGAGGGACTCGCCTACACGGCACTGTGGAATTCGGCCATGCTCCAGACGGACGACATGGCGCGCGTCATCCGGGCGTTCACGCGCAAGACAGGCGAGCAGCCACGCTTCAAGCCGCTGCGCGGCGACGCTAAGCTGTAGAAGCGGGGAGCGAGAGAGAGACGCGGAAGCGCGGGTTGCATTCATCCTTGACTTCCTCAGCTTTCCTTTCTCAAGTCGAACGTCTGAGCCAACAAAATGTTCAAAGTGAACGGCTCATGTGCATGCAACGCCCTTGGGATTACGCCTCGGCCTTGCGGTGAGCCTTGATGCCGAGAGCCTCCCAGATGCGGACGATGCCCGAGTCGTCTTCGCGGCCCCAGCCGGCGCCCTCGGCGTAGAGGAACGGGTAGTGGGAGGCGCTTGCCATGAAGCACGGCGAGCCGAGGACGGCCGCCTCAGAAATGACGATCCCGAGGTCCTTGATGAGGATATTGGCTGCCGAGTACGGGTGCAGGTCACCCTCGAGCATGTGAGGCACGCGGTTGGCAAACATCCACGACGCGCCCTTGGATGCGTTGACGTGCGCGAACGTCTTGCGAAGAGGCAGACCGAGCTTAGCCGCTGTCAGAAAAAGTCGTCAGCTAGGAGGTTGGCGTTCAAATTCGCGAGCGAGCGACAAGGACGCACCAAAAGCCATCGCCTCGGCGAGGGCTGCGACGTGAACGCCGGCGCAGAGCTGGTTGACCATCTTGACTGACGACCCGGCCGTAACACCACCAGGGATAATGAAGAGACGCTGGTCCGGGCCCTTGGCTGCAAGCAAGACCAATATAGCAGGCTTGTCAGCGGAGACGAACGGAGGCAGGGGCGGAAGCAAAGCAAGGCCTACACACCCTGCTCAGTCATTGCCTCCAACACCGCGCGGCCCTTCGCGATTGCTATCTCGTCGCCTCCGGCCATAATGCTGAGGTCACCGTTGGCGGCTCGAATCGTGCCTCCCGAAACAGGCGCGTCGACGAGGAGCGGCTTGTTCGGCAGGGCGGCCAGTCGATGCGAGAGGACGAGGGTCGCTGACGGCGGGCAAGTCGACGAAAGGATGACGGTCGCGCCAGGCGCAAGGACTGCATGAGGGTAGCAGACGGGTGTCAACGCGAACAGAGGTCAGAGCCTGGCGCACAAAAGAAGTACAGTGAAAAGGACAAACGATGAGCGACGCCCTCCTGTTCGCACTGTCCGTCTCCCTTGCCGAGCAGGACTTCCGTCGCCTGGTCGATCGAGATGACCATGAGAACAACGACGTCCGCACCAGCGCACGCCTCCTGCGGGCTGACAGCAGGCTGCCCGCCGGCCTTGACGAAAGTCTCGAGCGAAGGAGGATAGACGTCGTAGCCAGTGACGGGGATGCCGGCGCGGATGATTGAGGCCGCCATCCCTTGGCCCATCGCACCGAGGCCGAGAAAGGCGACCTTGCCGGGGGCGGCTGCCGAGGAAGCGCTCGACGGCGCCTCGCCAGTGCTTCCCTCGGATGGAGCACCAGCGCTGATGACGGCGCCGCTCAGGGTCTCAAAGAGCTTGCCGACCGACACTGCCGCACTATTACCCGACTTTGCAAACGGACGGGCGGCCAGTAGCAGCTGCTCGGCCTGATTGGCCAGTGGCGAGGGGAACTTCAGCGCTCGCGCGGTCGCCATGACGCTGGCCGTCTGCTTGACCTGTGAGGACGGGCGAGTGACGCCTGGTCAACGCATGTTGGACGGCATGGGGAGGGAAAATGAGGAGCCGGACGAACCATCGCGTCGAGCGAGTCGACTTTGCCGTCCGTCTTGCCCAGCAGCAGCTCGCCGCCGGCGGCTGAAAACATGTGAGAGTTGCCCGCCGCACCCGAGATGACCTTGAACAGCGTCAGAATGTCGATGCCGGTCTTGATCCCGACCGACAAGGCTTCAAGGGCGGTTGCGAGGTGGATCGCCTCGAGCTGTCGACGCGCGTCAGCGTGTGGTTGCTGCGCGGACAAAGAAAAGGGGCTGCGGAGGAGAAGCGCCGCGGCCGTACCATGGACGAGACGAGCTGGAGCTTCTGCTCTTCAGAGAGGTCGGACGAAGACATGGGTGGGAAGAGTAGGATTGAGGGGGGCAAGGGCAGGAGATGGGGGTGGGAGTGAGGGAGAAAGAGGGATGGAGGGGAGCGAGCTAACTTTGCCCGGTCTGCCGCGGGTTCGGTTCCCGGGCCGGCTCATCGGCGGCTCAATTCGTCCATTCCGCCGGCAGCCCCTCCTCCTTCTTTCTGCCCCTCAACACCCACCTCCCTCCTTCCTCTGCTCCTCCCACTACTCGTACTTACTAGCCATGTCCTCCCTGCCCGAGACGCTCAAGAACAACAAGACGCTGTCCATCCTGCGCGACGCTGAAGCTGGCGGCTACGGCGTGTACGTTCTCCCTCCTCGCTCTTTAACGCGTCATCGTCGTGTCGGGCTGCGCCGACAGATGCAACGACGACGGCGACCAGTCCGTCCCGACCCTGGCCCCTGTTGCTGAACTCTGGCGTCTCGGTTCCTTCTCTAGTGTTGCCATGAACTGCTACGACCTCCAGTCGTGTATCGGTACCATTCGGGCAGCTGAGAAGCTGCGTGCTCCGGCCATCATCGAGGTGCGCCCTAGCTCTAGGGGCCGTTTCTCGGTACTTCCCGCGAAGCACCGGCACGAAAGCTAGATCGGCGACTCACTGAGCTCTGATCTCCCTGCCCCCCCCCCCCCCGTTCTGCAGGTCTTTCCCGTCTGGCTCACCTACTGGGGCAAGGCCGGTTTGAGTGCGTGCACTTCGGCTCGCTGGCTTCTCGGCAGAGGCGTGCTGACGACCGACCCGTCCCGACCATTGCAGAGGCGCTCCTCATGCTAGCCGAGGAGGCTACCGTGCCCATCGCAATCCATCTCGACCACGCCACGACCGACGAGCAGATTGATCTCGCCCTGACGTTCGCCGAGCAGGGCGTCGCTTTCGACTCGATCATGGTGCGTCGCAGCTTGTTGCTGTTTGTTGGGGCGAGTGAGTCGCAAACCGACTCCACATTCATTCTTCTTGCGCAGGTCGACTCCAGCCACGCCGACTCGGACGACGAGAACATTGCGATTGTGGGGCCCCTTCCTCACTCACTAAGCCTATCTTGACTTCGGCTGACCACGTGCTCCTTTTGTCGCCTTCAGTCCAAGAAGCACATCACGCGCGCAACCGGCCTCGGGATCGCCTGCGAGGTCGAGCTCGGCCGTCTCGGTGCGTACTCACTGCCCTCGCACTGCCATGAATGCGCACTGAGCTCCGAGCGCTGATCTCACTTTGTCATATCGGGCTGCAGAGGGCGGTGAGGCGGGCCTGCGAGTTATCGCCGACGGTCAGCTCACCGATCCCCGGAAGGCCGAGCGCTTCATGCGAGAGACGGGCGCGACCTTGCTAGCACCCGTACGTCACTCCTCCAACTCCTTGCACCGTACGTTGCATCGTCGAACGATTGACACGCTTGCGGGTGCGGTCGATAGTGTATCGGCAACCTTCACGGTCGCTACCTCAAGCAGCCTGAGCTGCGGTTCGACATCCTGCGCGACCTGGATGCCATTTGCAAGCCCGCGGGGCACTACCTAGTCTTGCACGGTGCGTCTCTGCGGGCGCTCGACGGATGCCAGGATGTCTCTTTCTGAACCGCAGTGCCTTCCTTCTCTTGCAGGCACCGACGACCTGCTCGATCCCATCTGGCTCGAGGCCGTCAAGTCTGGCTGCCGGAAGTTCAACATCAACTCGGTGCGTTTGGGCCGTGAGCCTCGAACTTTGATCGTCCGCGGTCATCCGCTGACCTTGTCCCATGGATCATCTGCTTCAGTGGGCTCGCGATCCGACCAACAAGTTCATCGGCGCCGAGATGCTCAAGGGCGTCGAGGGTGCGCCCGACGCTAAGGGCATGCCCGACATCTACGATGAGGCGTCCGACATCTACTCCGGGTGCGTTATCCTTTCTTGATCACGATGCCCTGCTCAGATATGCTTGTCTGACTCCTTCCCTTGCGTTCAATCACCCCCAGTGTTGTTGAACGCTTCATCAAGCTGCTCGGAAGCGAGGGCAAGGCTGCCTGAGCGGTACGCACGCGTGTAGCGGGAGGGTTGAAGGCAGACGTCGCAGGCGATGGGGACTCGATCACATGTGTCTAGTGCTCGTCAGTCGATGCGCAAGCCAGTGGATGCTCACCATTCGCCCGGAGACGCGGTCGCTGACAGAACTGACGGCTAACTCGCAATCTCGGACGGCGCGGTCGTGAGTGCAGTCATGAGATCTCGGGTCCGCAGCCGGCAATGTTACAACGAGAGGAGGGCTGGCAGGAAAGCAAAGGGCAGCATGCATGGTCGGCGTCAGCAGTCGATCCTGGAAACGAGATGAGCAGGTGAAAGGACGAGAGAAACGCACCAGTCATGTCCTGCTCAGAAACGTCTGCGAGCAGCTCCGACATGTCGACGTCGCCCTCAGTCACCTCGGGCGCGCCGGAGGACGCCGACATCTGGCGGACACCGTCGATGTCGGCCTGTCCGACCGGTGTCTCGGTAGCTGGCGCCTGTCCGCGCTGAAGCGCCTCGAGCTGGCTCTGTGCCTTGCCGACGAGCGATTGGACCTCGGTCAGCTGCTCCTCGACCTTGGCCTTCTCCTTGTAGACAGCGAGCTTGGCGAGCTCAACCGCGCGCCGCTCCGACTCGACCATCTCCTCAAGCTGTTCGAAGTGCGCCATCTTGAGTTCGAGCTTCTTGAGCTGTGCCGACACGAGGCGCGACACGAGCGCTTGAATCTGCCGGTCCTCAGTCGCGGCGAGCGACGCCGCCTTGCCCGCGGCGGCGCCGAGCGCAACGTTGGCGGCCGAGACGACGGCCGACGGCTCAGGTGTCGACGCAAGCGTGGCCGGCTTTGGCGGCGCAGGCGTCGGCGACGTTTGCCGTTCCGACGACTCCCCCGCCTCGGCCTTGACGGCCGCTGCCGGCTCAACTCCCTCGGCCTTGGCCGCCTCGTCCACCTCCATTGCACCGCTACTGCTGCTGGCAGCGCCACACTCGGCCGGCTCAGCACCGCTGGCCTTCTTGAGGTCGCCCGTGAGCTCGCCCAGCGCCTTGCCGGCAGCAGCGGCCGCAACGGCCGGCCCAACCGTGCCAGCGAGGAAAGCGACGACACTCATGACCGGGTTGTCCGACTTGTTGAAGGGCAGGCCCTCGACCCCGCCCGGCAGGGGCATCGCCCACTTGAGCGCGCCCAAGTCGGCGTCGGAGCTCGCGGCGGCGACATACGGGTCCTCGATCGGCAGCTGCAGGAACTTGAGGATGCACTGGTCCTTGCTGCGCGAGACGACGTGGTCCGCGATCGCCGACCAGTCGTCATCGTACATCTCGATGCCCTCGAGCAAGCTCAGCGTCTCCTGGTCGGACCAGTCGTCCGCGGCGATGGAATCCTTGCCGTTGGCCGCCTTGGCTTGCGCACCGATCGCGTGTTTGAAGGCAGTGTCGTCCATGCGGAGAAAGTCGCCCGAGAAGAGGGCCGAGGGGAAGCGGCCGGCCGTGTAGCACGTCGGGCAGATGGCAAACGAGGCGTCCTTGAGCGACTGATAGCGCACGCGCGTGCAGTCGGATCCGCAAACGTCGCACGCGTACGGCTTGGTCGAGCCGGACGACGACGAGGCGGGAAAATGGAGAGAGGAGTTCTTCTTTGCGAGCGCCTCGGCCTCAGCTTCGGGCAGCGTGCGCGACAGGCCCTTGGCCGTCGTTTGGTAGACGAGCTTGCGCAGGTCGAGGTTGGCCGCCGGCGTCGGCTTGGACGTGGACGAGCTGGACCCCCCAGGCGTTGGCGCCGAAGTCTTGATGCCCGGGTGCAGCGGCTGGAGTCCGCGCGGCGTGTCGAGCGTCACGCGGAAGTGGCCCGTGAAGGGCGGGCCGAGCGCCGACGGCTTGGTATCGGGGTCAATCTGCAGCAGCGGTGGCCGAAAGACACTGTCAGCCAGGAGTCATCCAATGTGGCACCGAGTGAGATGGGATGCTACAGCAGAGCGCACCTGGTAGTTGATGAGCCCCCACTGCTCGAGGAAGGCGTGTACGCGCATGATGGCGCAGACGTCGCCGGCGAGGTTGCGCCGACACGCCGTCACTGTCAGATACTCGGTCGGGTTGAGCCGGTACGTGTTGATCATGAAGTCACGGTAATCTTTGTAGATCTGGGGCGTCTTTGACCGGTTGCGGTTCGAAAAGAACTCGGGCAGCGACCGACGCTCGACCGCGTTAATCGTCGCGAACTGGAACCACGACGAATAAGACGGGATGATGATCGCGTGCGTCTGGGCGGCGAGGTAGTTGGCCGCGCGCGCACGAAGAGACGGCAGGTCCTCCTCCTCGTCCGATGCCTCGTCGTCTGACCCGGGCGCCTGCGCTGCCGGCGACGACATCGACACGTCGGGGTTGTCGAGCGAGCCGCTGATCGACTTGAGCTGGACCACCTCAGGCACGGTGCCGGTCGAAGACTCTGCGATAGGTAAGGTCAGGTTGGTCAGCCTCTAGGACAGCAATCAGGTCACCGCATGAGGTGCAAATCACACCCCAGTCAACGAGCTTGGGGGGCCAACTCCAGACGAAGGGGAAGGGGAGGGGGGCTAGGCTGTGGGGCAGCCCAAGGACGAGAGCGAGCGAGGAGTCGAGGCCGACCACTGACCTCCCTGGCGGCTTGGCTCGAGCCCATCCACCCCGTTGCTGATGTTGCCAAGGTTGCCGCTGTCAATCGGCACCTTCTCCTTGTCCTTGCCCGGCGCGAGTTCAGGCTCAAGCTCCTGCACGGCCGAGGCGCCGTCCTCGCCCTCGGCGGCGGAGGGCGACGGCGGCACGTTGGACGACGGGTCGAGCTTAACCCGCTTGGCCGAGTCGTCAGGCGCCGGCGAGGGCGCCGAGCGTTTTGGTGAGGTCGACATGTGCTGTATCTAGATAGTCTGATGCTGCTTGCTGCCTTGCAGGAGCCGAGGGGCGTAGGGAGGGAGGGGGAAGGGGCGATGAGGTCGGGTCGAGAAGGTGAGGGCGGCGGGCTGTTTCGCAAGGGAGGACGCGCGCGGCGCGGCCAGTCGCAATCCGCCGGAATCTTGGCCGTTGGCCCTAATGGACGCGTGCCCGACGCTCACTCGTCCTGAGCCTTACTCGCATCGCCCTTCGAGTGGCGGCAGGAGCACAGAGATTCATCAAATCGACCTTAGATGCACATAGTGGCCTGAATTCCCTCTTTTCAGATCAAGTCTTGATGACGTTGCCGAGCTGCGGCTCGCCGCCGACCCATCGCGCGACGCCGAGCAAGAAGACGAGCAGGCAGAGGTCCTGCACGAACTGAGTGCCAACCGAGAGGTAGCGCGAGGCCGTGAAGAGGTACGTCTTGAGGCGTGGCGGCAGGAGTGGAAGGAACGGCGACGCGAGCGAGAGCAGCTTGGACGGCGGCGGACGCGACTGCCGGGAGAAAGGGTGAGGGGTGCGTCAGAGTCCTGGCCAGGGAGACGGAGCAGCTTGTCGGGTCGACTCACGCGGAACAGGAGTGCGCGAGTCGTCTGAAGAATGAGCGAGACGGTGACAAAGGCCCAAAAAACGGGCTGTTGGGACGAGCAGGCGGCGCGGCGACAGCGCATCAGCTTCGCGTGAAGTCGGAGCGCACGCGCATCTACCAGTGGGCTGGAGCACGAATGACAAGATTCGAAGAAGCAGGAACGCACAAGCTCGACCGTCGCAAGCGTCGCAGGTCGAACGTAGCCGCCCAGGTCAACGAAGTTCCCGAGGTCGCCGTGACGCTTGCCCCAGACGGCGGGTTCCCACCAGCGGAGGACGAACAGGACGAGGCCGACGACAGCAAGCAGGTGGCCGACGTCGAATACGCGGTCCATCCGCGTCTTCTCGCCCGTGTAGGCCGCCTCAAATTGTGCGTCTCCCTGCTGCTGCTGTTGGCCGAAGCCGGGCGGGAAGCCACCGCCCGTTCCACCGCCGGCCGTCATCGAGTTGAGCATCGCCGCAAATGGGTCGTCCTCTGCGCCGCATGGTCCACCGGGCCCACCGCCGGCCTGCATAGCCTGCAGCATAGCAGCAAACGGGTCGCCTCCTCCGGCACCGCCAGCGGGAGGAAAGCCGGGGAACGTGTCGTCCATCCCTGCGAACGAGTGGGCCGGCTGACCTGCAGCTGGCGAGCTGACCGTCGCCAGGGAGCTACTCGACGCCTTTGTGCTGACTGATGGTCTCGAGGTAGTCGGGGTAGGGCCGGCTGCGACAGAGGCAGAGCGGACCGGACCTAGCGGTCAGCAAATGAGCATTCGCGAGTTACAAGGGCTGCCCACTTGCGAAGCCTGAAGGTGAGGGTGCAAGAGGGGCAGCTCACCGTCCTCATAGAGCTTTGCGCCCTCCTCGCCGCGCGCCGTGTTGGCGAGCTTGGCGAGCCGGTCTGCACCGCGCGCTTGTATTTTGGCCTTGCGAGCCTCGGCACGCAATCGGCTAGACAGCGCACACGTCAGGGCGAGACGGCGACGTCAGTAAAGTAGGCGGCGAAAGGTGGAGACGGCCGGGGGGGGGGGGCGCAGGAAAGGAGGGGCGCACGCTTCGGAAGGGGCAGGGGCGGTGTCGGACATGGGGGGTGTACTGCTGGAGACCTGATGGTTGAGGTCGATGTTTCAATCTTTGAGCCAGAAGTCTCGAGACGAGCGCGAGCGGGACTGACGACTTGCAGTAGGCGAGTCGAGGGGAGAGAGATGGGTTCGGGCGACAGCTGCAAGCCAGCGCAGACTCGGACTCGCGCGGGCTGGGCGCGGGACCAGCGTCAGGCTTGGGCGACACTTTGCGCCAGGCTTGGGCGGCTCAAGCTCGACCGACCTCTCCCTCCTCCTCCTCAGCCTGCCCACGTCAATCTCGTCCCTCTCCACGCCAGTCCATCGCCTCTGCTCCAGTCTTGGCCTTTCCCGTTCACCAGCTATTATCTGGTCTGCTTCAAGCTCCCATATCACGCTCTTCTCAGGCCACGCATTCGGCAAAGCACGCGACATCAACTGAACTCGACCCTCTAGCACATGTGCGAGCCGTTCACTGTCCCTGATAATCTTGCAGCTTGTCGGTTGTCGGCTGACCGAAACGTGTTGCTGATGGCTCCTTCCTGTCCGCTAGGACGCCACCTGCTCAGGTCGAGCTGCCGACGTGTTCGTTTCCGTTTCCCACCAAAGAGTCCCCCGTCCCGCCTCGTGGCTGGCTCCTCCGGGTCATGTTAGGCTGACGCTCCTTGCCCTTCTTGTCTCGTCTTCTGTCGGCCTGACGCCTGCTGCACCCCGCTTCTTGCCTCGACGCTTCTGGACGCCGCAGCGTCCATCTCGCGTCGGTCGTCGACGAGCGGCTCCGACGCCGACCTGCCGCAACTCCGGCATACGGTCCACACGTCCGAGGACGTGATCTCTGTCGGTGCGTCACCACCACCTGCTGCCTTGGAGTTTCGCTTCAACGAGGAGACATCGCGCACAGTCATGCATCGGCGTACTTTGCTCGTTGTCTGACTCCGTCCTCATTCGTTTCGACACAGCCGCCTCCGAGCACTACCTGTTCGCCGGTTCGCCGTCGTCCGTCATCCGTGTATGGGACCGTGAGAGCTTCCAGCCTGTCGGCAAGCTTGCAGGTCACACGGGTTCGGTCGGCTGCCTGCTCGTCATTGAGGAAGGATGTCGGCGGTGGCTCATCAGCAGCGGCAGTGAGCCCTGGACCTTCAGTGATCGCTCGCGCTCCGGAAACTTTCGCAGAGAACTGACCAGGCTGCGCGGGCGTCCTCTGTTGGGCAGGCGACTCCACAATCCGCCTCTGGTCGCTCGACACGCTCCGGCCGATCTGCGTCGTCCAGCCCGCCATCTCGGGTCGCATACACTCGCTGCTGTGGTGCCCGTTGCTGTCGCTTCTCTACTTTGGCTCGCAGTCGACCTTCATCCAGGTATCTGTTCGCCAGCTTCTTCCGCCGTTGTGCGCGCCCAGAGCTGACGCAAACAACCTTGCCCCAGTGGATCCATCTACCCGAGCAACCTCCGTCGCCGTCACTGCCGTCCTACCCGCCCCTGCGCGTCCCTGAGCCCCGTCAGTCGCGTTTCTTCGACGCTCTGCCGCCGTCAGGCGCGTCGACGCCGACAACGGCTGCTCCACCGGCCGCAGCTTCCGCATCGGCGAGCGTGCCAGCGGTG
The DNA here is from genome assembly GCA_014825535.1 of Cystofilobasidium bisporidii. Classification (NCBI taxonomy): domain Eukaryota; kingdom Fungi; phylum Basidiomycota; class Tremellomycetes; order Cystofilobasidiales; family Cystofilobasidiaceae; genus Cystofilobasidium; species Cystofilobasidium bisporidii. Next base: position 23,805 of record MVAK01000099.1, read on the forward strand.
CCGACTCTGTACGGAGAGGCCGAAAACTCGGTCCCGGCCCACTGGGGCTACGTCTATGCGCTTGCGTGGGTCGAGGACCCCAAGCGCGCGGGCAGCATGTGGCTCGCGAGCGGCAGCGGCAGCGGCGACGTCAAGGTACGCCTGCCCTCACGGCCGTTCCATCATCCCGTCGAACGTATCCCGGCTCGTCGGTTGACCGTTCCTGAATGTTGCTCAATCCTGGTCCGACCAGATCTGGGGCCGAAGATCGGACGGCTCGCTCGACCTCTTGACGACCTTCGGCGGCTCGACCGAGGCTGTTTTGTCGCTCGCGTCGGTCCACACGACACTCTTTGCCGGCCTGCAGGACGGCGCAATCCAGGTGTTTGACCTCGAGACGCGGTCAATCATCCGCCGTCTTGTTGGACACGAACACCCAGTCATCGCCATCTCAGCCATCGGCAGGGACATTTACAGCTCCTCATCGGACGGGCAAATCTGCGTTTGTCCGCCGCTCGACACTTCCTGTTTTTTCCGAGCGAGATCGACGAGCGACTTTGACGCTGACCTTAATCATGTTCGCTTTTTTCTCGAATCAATATCGGCCGCAGCGCTGGAACTCGTCCTTCCACTGCACGAGTTCGTTCCGCGCGCATGGCAAGGCGGCGCTGTGCACGGCGGCCGGACCAGCCGCGCACACAGGCTGGGAGCTCTACTCAGGCGGGAGCGACCGCTGCCTGCACACGTGGAGTGTACCCTACAGCTCGACCGAGAGCGGCTGCCAGCGCGGATGCGGGTGCGAGAAGAAGGAAGGTGCGAGTTCTTTCTCCTTCAGGGAGTCATGTCTTCCGGGTCAAGTCCCCGCTTCCCTTCCCGACTCGCATCGCTGACCCGCTCGCTCGTCCGGCTTGACCGCTACTCGCAGACGTCCTCCTGCACATGCTGGCCAAGCTTGTGTCTTTCCCGACGGTGCCTGAGGAGACGCACCGCGAGGACTGCCGTCAGGCGTCTATCTACCTCAAGAACACGCTTCGCCAACTCGGTGCGGCCGACGCCCGACTCTTGTCAGGCGCGCCGGGGCGCAATCCGCTCGTGCTCGCGACGTTCCGCGCGCAGCAGCCGGACGAGACGAAGCGCAAGCGTGTGCTGTTCTACGGTCGGTCCTTTGCTCTCCTGTCGTCTAGTTGGCCTGCCCAGACGTCTGACCTTCCTCTCTTCGTTCGTCCCTCCACGCGCCCTCGTCAGGCCACTACGATGTTGTCGGCGCCGCGACCGGGAACTGGACCTCGTCACCGTGGGAGCTGACACCGCGCGACGGATACCTGTACGGCCGCGGCGTTGCCGACAACAAGGGCCCAATCCTTGCCATGGCACTCTCAGCCTCGGCCTTGCTCGAGCGCGGCAAGCTCGGCGTCGACCTGGTCATGCTCATCGAGGGTCTGTCTTGCGCATTTTATAGCTCGCACAGTACCAGCGACTGTCATCTCTGACGCCTGCTCTTGTGCGCTCGATCTGATAGGCGAGGAGGAGGCCGGTAGCCGCGGCCTGCTGGAGGCGGTTGAGCGGCATCGTGTCAGTCGCCTCCTACTTTCGACCGACCTGTCTACAACGTCCTGCTGACGCCCCCCACCCTAAATTCCCCTTGCAAATAACGGCGCGCCTGACAGGCCGAGATCGGTGAGATTGACGTCGTGCTCGCTAGCAACTCGTTCTGGATCGGCGAGGAGCGACCCTGCATCTTGTACGGCCTGCGCGGCGTTGTGCATCTGTCGCTCGAGGTCAGTGGCGCGCCTATTGGCTCCATTCATAAGCGATGCCCGCAAGTATGCTGACACTGCACTTTTGGTTTGACAGATCTCCAGCAACAAGGTGGGTGAAGACCACAATTCAAAAAAACCTAGACCAGCGACTGACCTGCGCTCTTCCTTGTGTGGCGCGTCTCCGTACAGCCCGACCAGCATAGCGGCGTCGAGGGCGGCGCCATCCGCGAGCCGATGGTCGACATGGTACGCCTAATCGGATCGATCTCAGACGAAAAGGATCGGGTCAAGATCCCTGCGTTTTGTACGTCTCTTGCGCTGCTACCCTCTCAATAGCCCGTGTCTGACTTGTGTTTGGTCTTCTTTCGCCTCGTAGACGACCAGGTACGACCAATCGGCGCGCTCGAGATGCAGATGTACGAAGAGCTGTCGGTCCTCGCCGGGCGGCCGGCCGAGAACCTTAAGCAGCGCTTCTCTATGCCTAGCTACTCGGTTGCCCACATCTCGGCCGGGGACAAGCGCGGGTCCAGCAGTTCGTCTTCCATTCTCTTCCAACTTCTCAGCCGCCCGCTGATCATCATCGGACGCGTTCACCAGGTGCGACAGTCATCCCGTCGACAGTGCGGGCGGCCGTCTCGTTCCGCCTCGTCCCAGACCAGAATCTGGAAGAGTCCGTCTCTATCTCTCAGCCAAAATGCGCTCCGGCCGCGGCTGACACCCGCTGTCCCTCGCTGCTCGCGCCGCAGGATCATACGCCGCATCACCGAGTACCTGGAGCAGTCGTTCGCCGCGCTCAACTCGCCCAACTCACTGAAACTCGAGATCCCTCACAGCGCCGACTGGTGGCTGGGTGATATCCAGTGCATCCCTTTGAGTCGCGCTCAGCCGGAGGAGCCCTCCAGGCCCGTGATCCCTTGCCGACGGTGCTCACAACCGCGCTCCACTCCTTCACCACATCTTTCTGGCTTGCTCTCCCCCGATCCAGCTCTCCGGTGCACGCTCTCATGGAGGACTGTATCAGCACTGTCTGGAACGTGGACAAAGGCTCCGTTCTGCGCATCCGTGAAGGCGGCGTGCGTCCTGAGTCTACTTTTCACCTCAGCAGTCTGCGCGCGCAGCCACGCTGACGTCCCTCTTCACCTTGGCCATTCGTCTTGTCGATGGCAGTCTATCGGCAGCATCCCGCTGCTTGAGCGCGCGCTCGGCGCGCCGTGCGTCCACGTGCCACTCGGCCAGTCGTCGGACAACGGTGCGTCCGAAGCTGATCTTCCCGTCACCTTCGTGCCGAGGGCAACGCACAATGCTGACTGTCACTCTCTACTGCATGCCCCCCTTCTTTCCGCCGGCAGGCCACTTGCAGGACGAGCGCATGCGCTTAAAAAACCTGCTCAGCGGCCGGGCCGTCTTCTCAAAATTCGTGCGTCCTTGAGCCCCGCTGTTGCCCGTGCCCTGGCTGAACGATTCCTGGCGCCTGACATCCCTCTCCTGTCAACTGGTCCCATCGGTGCGACGCGCGCTTGCAGCTCGAGGATCTACCTGCCCTGGTGGCAGACGGCGCGGCGGATGCATGACCATTTCTCGTCAATGACCTAGCTCCCTCCAAGGATCCGGAGAGTCGCAGCCATAGGCTAGCGTGGACGTTCGTGCCTCACTCCTGTAGGAGTGCAGCGCCAGCCCGGAGACAGGCGTGGTCGGTCGAGCCGGTCGAGGACGGCCAGCGACTACCGCTGCTGGCGTTCTCGGGCGACCAGCCACCGACGCCAACGGTTTCTGGCTGATGCCGATGCCGGTCTGCTGCGGAGCGACTTGACGCCGCGGCTCAATTCCGACGTTCCTCGTCAGCTAAAGAGGGCCCGTGTGCTGCCACCGGCCGTGTTCGCTCTTTTTGCGTGCGATCCGGTGGACAGACAGCAGCCCGTTCTTCAAGGCCCTGAGTGTCGGGCTCGTGCCAATCGTTGCTAGTGAGCGGCGGCGGCTGCCCCGGGCTGCCCACGATGACACCCCGCCCGACCCCGCGGGCTCAGGTGCTGTGCGCGCGCAGCAGGTCTCTCTCCCTTGCGCCAGGGGCACTCTGCGCTTGGCCGACCGCCCGCCCGACACCTTCACTTTCCGCCCCCCCGTCTGCTCATCTCGCGGGCAAACTCCTGGCGAGGCCGGTCCTCCCCAGCGATGGCCTTGCTTTCCCTCCCCCTTCCACCCTCCCCTGGGGAGGGCGGCCGGCCGGCTCGGCTTGATCCGACGTGCGTGTTTGGCCGTACCAGGCTGCTGGTGAGCGGAGCGGCCGTACCAGTCTCTGGGATGGGAGGGGTGTAGGGGTCGAAAAGTCCTCGCCCGGCCGAGCCCTTGTTGCTGGCTGGCGGTGTGAAGGCCCGTTCAGAGCGCTCCTGTCTGCCACCTCCATCCAAGCAGCAGCAGCAGCAGGCGCGACGTCGGTGCACCCTCCCCTTCGTCCCCTCCCTCCTTTCCTCGCCCCTTCCCTCTACACACGGCCTGTCGGTCACCAGACCTCCCTCGAGCTCCAGGCTTCAGAGCCTCGCCCGCGGTCGCCGCGCCAGCCAGCCAGCATCAGCTCGCCCGGAAGACCCCTCGACACCTCGGAGTTGCCCTCCCGACCTCGACGGAACGACTGCCAACCACTGCGCACGACGCCCCTGACTATGGTCTTTGGCAGGCCGCACCACTTTGTCTCTGGCCAGTGGAAGGGCAAGGTCCTCCGGTGAGCTCCCCTGCTCCCCCCACCTTCCATCTTGCCCTTTTCTCCTCCTCAAGCGCGCGCATTTGCCGGAATCCCTGCTGGTGGTCGGACCTGACCGCTGGATTTGCCGACTCAACCTGCATCCCAGATTTTCCCTCGAGGCCGCCCAGAGCCCGGACGTCGGCCGCAAGGTGAGCTCGTTGCACGCAGCAACGCATCGCGGCCAGGAGCCGAGCTCGAGTGTGGGATGGCGGCGCTGACGGCCTCGAGGGTGCTCTGCGCCGCGCACGCGTCTCTCCCACCTTTGCAGTCGAGCGTCAAGGATCGCCGGCCCATCACCAACATCCCCATCGTGCGCGTCCGCGCGCGCGAGGTCAACCAGGAGACGGGCGTCGAGACCGAGGTCGACCCAGAGTGAGCCGGCCTCACGTTCAAACCTCCGCCGGGTACGCGCAAGCTGAGCACTGACCCCTTTTCCGCGTACATCGCACCCCCCGCCTCCGCCCTTGCAGGACTATCGACATCGCCGACTTTGTCGTGTCGGCCGAGCTCTACTCGCCCGTGTCGTCGGGCGCGCCGGCAGCGAGCGCTTCAACCTCGTCCGATCCTAGCACGAGCGGCAGCGCTGGTCACGCCCCTCCCGAGCGGCGCAGCTACTTCTCGGTTCCCACCAAGCCTCCCCACCCGATCGGCGGTCCGGCTGCCGAGGGCGAGTCGAGCGGTAGCGCGGGTGGCTACGGTGCGAGCGGCAGCGGCAGCGGGAGCGGCAGTGGCAGCGGGAGCGCGCACGGTACCAGCATCAGCTCTGGTGGCTCCATCGTGTCCCTCACCGGCTCGACGCGCGCCGAGCGCAATATCCTCGGCAGTCAGTCCATCTCGGTCGCCGTCGCGTGCGGGCGACGGCCAGACACTGACCGAGTCTCTCATTGCGCCCCCGCGTGTCCCGCCTTTCAGACCTCGCGACGTCAGCCGTCCGCTTGAACGACCTCGAAGGAACGCCGGCCATCTGGTTCTTCTACCACGTCCGTCCCTGGCTCCTTTCTGCCCGCCGCTGTGGATATGCTCTTGCTGACCTCTCTGCCCTCGCAGGACATCGCTATCCGCGCCGAGGGTGACTACTCGCTTCGCTTCCAGTTCTTCGACCTCGAGAGCAGGACAGAGGAGTTCCCGGACGACGCGCCGATTCTGGCAGAGTGCTTTTCTGAGCCCTTCACGGTGCATGCCCCTCGAAAGTGTGTACCCTTTCATCGTCGTGGCGCACAACTCAGACACTCGGCGCCTGGACCGCTCCTGACCTGCATCATGCCCGCCCCGACAGCCACCCTGGCGTCCCGCCGACGACGCCACTGATCAAGGTACGTCTGACCAGCCCTTCGGTTTCGTTCTGCTGCCCATCATTTCTCACCTGTTCCTGCGATCTGCACTGACTTCTCTACCCAACAACATCACCTGCTCCTCAACGCCAGCACTTCGCCAGCCAGGGCTACCGCCTGACGGTCAAAAAGCCTGCCGAAGAATCAGGCTTTAGCGGCACACCCGCGGGCGGCGAAGATGATGAGCCGAGCGACGACGATCTGCCGCCGACGCTCGTGCCGGGCGGGACGGGCGGCGGCGTGTCCGAGGTTGAGAGGGAGATTGAGCACTGAAAGAGGTTCGCCGCACGCCCCTCGGTTGTAGGAGAAAAAAAGGGGGAACGGGGAGAGGCTTCGTTCCCAGTCGACTTTCCGCTGCTACCTCTTCTCCCCGCACGCAAGGTTCATCACCTGTTGTCACATCATCTCACACACGCACGCTCGCCCAACCCCCTCTTTGACTTGCCTCCCCCTCCCACCACGTCCTGCCCTTCTTCCCTCTCACATTCCGCCCATGTGTATTCCTCCTCTGCCCCCCTGCCCCCTCTTTCTCACTCCTACCCCCCCCCTCCAACCCCAGGTTTCCACGCCTATCTACGTCTTCTAATGATGCCCCTCCATCCTATGATCACACGTTTCTCGTTCCATCGTCTGTCTGCGTCTACCGTCGAGCAAAGTCTGTCTAACAAAACATGAAATCTCTCTTGATACAGTCTGAAGTGCGTCACGCCCGTCGCTCGCCCTTTTGCGCCTTGGCCCGCCTCGCTTCGAGCTTGGCCTTCTGATCGGCCCTATCGGAGCGGCAGCCAGCGTCGCCGCGAACAAAGTGTCAGTGGGAGCTGCATCGGACGAGCTAGGGCAGGAAAGGAGAGCGAAGGCGGACGCACAGCTGCTTTGCACGGCTCGACTTGTCGACCGTCTGCTTCTGCTCGGCCGCCGCTCGCGCGTTCTCGCGCTTCATCTTCTCCTGGAACCTCATCTTCTCGTGATTGAGGTTCGGACGCAGCAGGTCTGCACGGGCGGAGGGGTGCAAAGAATTAGTCAGTCAGCTGGGCGTCGCACAAGGACGGTGGGGGGAGGAATCGGCGGGAGAGCGCACCGTCGTCCTCCTTCAGCTTCTGCGCTCGGAGCAGCAGGCAGGCGCAATGGCGGTCAGCGAGGAGCGCTTCATCAGGTCGTGAGACTCGTGACCGGAATTCAGGCACACCTTCTTCTGCTTCTTCTTGAGGCTCATGCGCTTAAGCTCAGCCTCGAGCATGTCGACGCTGACGCCGTCCAGGTCGGGCCCTTTGCCCTTCCCGCCGACGTAACCCTCGTCGCCGGGACCGGGTCCGCCCTCTGCCTCGAAACTGCCGTGGCCGTCCTCGACCATGCCATACTGCGCAATGAGGGCGCGCTTGCGTTCGCGCGCGATCTCCTCGGCGGTCGGCGCAGCCGGGGCTGCGAAATGAGGCCCATGCGGTAAGAAGCGAGGCAACAGCGCAAAGCGTCAACTAAGTCTCGCCAGAGGTGACGTCTGCGGCCACGAAGGGCGAGAGGACAGAGGCAGGACGGACCGGCCGCCTTTTTAGGCTTCTTGACCTCATCCTCGACGGGTTCCGGGGGGATCGCCTTGAGTCGCTTGTACTCTTCCAAGATCTGCTCGGCCGCCTGCTGCGACTCAGCCTCCTGCTCGGACGCGCGCACGGGAGTGGGCCAAAAGTCCGGTCAGCGACAGGTCTGACAGGCGCAGAAGCAGGCAACGGCGGAGGACGTACCTCTTTGCCCTCGGCTTCGATCATCCCCTTGACAGCCTCGAGCTTGTCCTCGTCCTCCAGTGCCTGCGGGGCGCCAACAAGCAAAGAGGGAGGCTTCAGCGAGCGGCCCGAGTCGAGAGGGGACCGGAAGAACGGGCGGCGGCGGTGTACACAGCAGCACGCAACGCACCTCCTCCCCGACCAGGGCAGCAATGTACGACAGCTGCGACTCGTCCTCTGCGGCTGCACAGCCGGCGAGCACCGACGCGATGAATAGTTCGAGAGGCGGAAGTGGCTCGCTCATGGCTGGAAGTGGGATGACCGTCGACGGACGAGCCGTCCTCGCCTCCACTGCGCGTCCGAGACGAGCCCGCAGCTGTACCTTTCTCACCACGACTCCCTAGTGACCCCCCGTTTCTTGCCTCTGCGACCTCATCACCCGAGCCGTCCGCGCATCCAGCCCAGAGCCTACCTACTCAAGATCCTTTGTATCCTTGCGACGAGACACACGCTTGAGAGATGGCCTCCAACCAGCCCGAGGCGTCGAGCTCTACCGCGCCGGCCGCCAACCCGTCTAGCTCGCCCGAGGAGCACCTGCCCCGGGACGCCCGTCTGATGGCCCTCTTATTAGCATCCAAGGTGCGTTGATCTTGATACAACTGTCACGGCTCCTCCTTCAGGGAGATTGCAGGACTGATCCCACCCACCTGGTGCTCGCAGGGCGTGGAGGACACCACTCCCCAAGTCCTGCACCAGCTGCTCGAGTTCGCGCACCGTACGTCGCCTTTCGCCTCGACTCGGCCATCCGGCACCCCTCCTGCCTTTCTGCAAGCTCTATGCTGACGAGGCTTCGCTTGCTGTGCCACGCATCTTTCAGGCTACACGACCGACATCCTGCTAGACGCGTTGACGTTCAACGAGCACTCGGGCAAGGCGGGCAAGATCGACCTCGCCGATGTCGAACTCGCTGTCCAAGCCAAGGTCAACTGGGAGTTCAAGGAGAGCGGCGAGCGGGACGTGAGTACCATTGAGGCGCTGTTGGCTGCAACAGGCATCCGAGAAGGACGAGCACTGACGCCCTGCCGCCCTCGCAGTACCTCCATCCCATCGCGCAGAAGCTCAACTCGCTGCCGCTGCCGCCCGTGCCCGAGACGGCGTTCGTCCGCCTGCCCCACCCAAAGCACATGCTCACGGCGCCAAACTTCAACCTGCTGCCCAACAAGGTGGGTCTCTCGGCTGATCTGACTCGGCCGTCTGGTGCCGTTACCGATATCGGACTGGTGGCGCCAAGGACGCACAGGGCTGACCGATGCGTGCGTGCGTCTCCCGTTGCAGCCGCCGCCAGGGTACGGTCCCGACGCCGGATCGTCTGAGGACGGGTCGGACGAAGACGACGAGTCTGAAGCCGAGGACTCGGCGCTCTTCTCTTCGCCCCAGGCTGGCACATCTGGTTTGGCTCAGCCGCCTGCAAAGTACCCCGGGGCAACGAACGGGCATGGCTCTGCAGCGCCGGCGGAGGACGAAGACATGTCGGACGAGGATGACGATGAAGACGACGACATGATGCAGGTCGTCGATATCCCGTCGCTGCCGACCGGCAACCCGAGCGGGGTCGGGGAGAAGCGCCCTGCCGACGACGACGAGGATGACTACGATGCGTAATGACCTTCCTTTCCAATGGCTGTCGTCGGCGTGCGCGCCTGCGCTCGCTCAACCAAGGGGGACGACGGACGCATGGGTATCGCGCGCGCAGCACTCTCTACAACAGGCTAGACAACACGAAGGGAAGGTAGAGCGGTACAGAGGGCATGACGAACTGAGGTCTGCGCGCTTTACTTGTCTCGCTTCTTCGAGCCGAGCTCCGCCTTGATCGCTTCGAGTCGCGCCTTCCAGCCGGCGACGTCTTTGAGGCTGTCCTCGATTGAACGGATCTCCTGCTCGACTCCCATCTCGTCCTCATCAGTCCCGATCCGCCGCAGCTCCCAGTCGGACTTGCCATTGAGTTTGAGGTGGATATCGTGGTAGCGCATGAGCGAGGGCCGGTGCCTGTGGGACGAGAGGCGTCGGGGAGTCAGTCGGGTTGCAGAGGGAAGCAAGTGCGGCTGAGAACTCGACCGGCGACGCACGAGATGGTGAGAAGGGTGCAGGGCAGGTCCTTGGCGGCCTGGTACATGAGGCCCTCAACGTCGGTCGAAACGGCCGACGTGCAGTCGTCCAGCACGGCAAGGCGCGGCTTGTGGTAGAAGACGCGTGCGAACGCCATGCGCTGCTTCTCACCGCCGCTGAGGACGTCCTTCCACTCCTTGCGTGTCTGCGACCCGGGCGGGAAGGAGAGCAGGAGAATGGGGATCTGATCAATTCGCAATCCAACGTGGACACACTGGTGATTGCAGACAACGCACCTCGAAGCCGCCTTCTCGCTTTGGCAGGTAGGCCAAGTGGGCCTTTTCGAGGATCGCCTGCAGAGGGTTGAGCATGATGGGTAAGCAAGAACGCATTGCCCCGGTCTCTAAGCCGAGACGCACCATGAGCTCCTCGTCGGTTCGTCCATGTGCCTTCATGTCGGACAGGGCATGGGGGTAAATGATTTGGTCGCGCAGCGATCCGAGGCTAAGGTAGGGTCTGGATTGGCAAAGGGGCAGCGAGCGAGCCATTCATCAGTGGCTGGGCAGTGGGGCAGTGTCTGGGTGTCGAAAGAGAAGTGCTTACCTCTGCGGCACAAAGAAGATGTCGCCTCGGGCAGGCTTGGCCACCGAGCCCGACCAGACAGGCCACAGACCAGCCAGGACGCGCGTCAGTGAGCTCTTGCCGACGCCATTGGGACCGGTGATGAGAATGTGATCGCCCTCCTATACGTAGAAATGTGCAAGAACGAGGCTCGGGTTAGCGACCGACCGCGACAGGATCAGGCAGCGGAGAGACGACGCACCTCAATCAGAACGTCGAGACTCTTGATGAGCTCCTCGCCACCGCGAGCCGCACCGGCGCTACCTCCAGCCGGCGCAACGATCGGCACGCCCTTGAGCTCGACCTTGCGCACACCCTCGAGGACGCGGCCAGAGATGCGCGACATGTCGTAGAAGGGCTGGTCAATCTCGAGCTGAGCCGGGCGCTCGTTGACGGGATAGGCAGAGGTATTGAGCAGGTGCAAGGTCGAGATGAGGCTGTAAACGCGCGAAGTGTGACCCGATAGCTCGGCCAGATCCCTGCGGTAGGATGGCCAAAGAGTCAGGACGAGGCTGCCTTTGAAGCGTCAGTATGAGAACCAGAGGGCGTACTTGTAGCTCAGCATTAGACGTCCGCCAGCATCCGCGAGCGAGATGAGGAGGCGACGGTTCGAGATATAGCCTGGTGGAGAGAGCGACAGTCAAAGCATTTCAGCATCGCGCGATATCCGCAAAGGTCGAAGGGGAAGCCAGAGGTGCACTCACCCTCCGTTCGGTGCGCAACCTGGTGGTCCTCCTCATCGCCGTCGTTGATGTCGCCGACTGACTTGGGCGACTTCTTGCCAAGGAAGACTGGCCCCGGGCGTGTCCACATAAAACGAGTTCAGCCCTAAATGCCCCCATAGCTGTCGGCGGGAAGGAAAGGTCACGGAACCCACTGGGGATCGACATGAGCGCGTAGCCTACAGCGCTCCAGGAGAACTTGAGCAACGCGTCTTCAGCGCAAGAATAGCCGAAGCGGTCCTTGGCGATGCCTTCCCAGTGCTCCTTGAGCCTGGCCCAGGCTTGCGCGAGTATTTTCTTCTCGCGCAGACCTCCCTTGTAAAACGAGATCTCCTCGGCATTGATGCCGATGCGAGCGACGGCGGCGCGGTACTCTCCCTCGAGTCGAGCAAGGACGGCGGCCAGGGTGCCGAACGGCGGCGTGACCGAACGCAGCAGAGCGGCCGTGAGGAAGTAGTTGCTACAGAGCGAAGTTGGTGACAGGCTGGGTCAGCGCCGCTCCAAGCCGCAGCCAGCTCGTCTCCGCTAGGCTCTTGGACGCACCCGAACAGGCCGATTGTCCCCATCGAGCCGAGTGAGCTCGACAGCTGGGCTGTGAAGATGACGAGGTCGAGCACGGGCTTGCAAACGTTGCCGTACAGCGCCGACAGCGTTTCGCAGAACTTGGAGATATCGGTCGTGATGAACCTGAAATCGCAGAAAGAGTCAGCCAATACGCTCGCAGACGAGTCCGGCAGGAGCAAAAGGATCTTACTGGTCCGCCCCTCCGCCGACGCCGGCGCTCTTGCGCTCGTCCGAGCTGGGCGCATCGGTCTCCGCCAGCACGCCCAGGCCGAGGCCAAACTTGTAGAAATTTTGGCGTTCCGACAGGTAGAGGTCGTGCGAGTAGCGCGTCAGTCTCGTCCGGAACGCGAGGGCGATCTTCGACTGGAGATAAACAATCTGCGGCAGTGCACAAAGACATAACGTATCAGCTGGGCCCGGTTTCGACGAGCGGATGAGGGACAACAAGGGCAGCCTGACCATGGCGTTCGTGTAGGTGCTCGGGATGGCCAGAATAAACCACCACATGATGCCACGCGCAAAGCCCTTCTTGTCGGCTTTGACGAGATCGCGGACGATGCGGCCGTCGAGCCGGGCGACCATCACGCTGAGCACCGTTCGCTGGACGAGGAACATCGTGTGCAGCAGCAGCATGAGAGTCTCGCGGCAGCGCCATCTGCGAAGGGACATGCGGATGAGGACAGGATCAGCCTTTGCAGTCCGCAAAGGGCGAGTCTGGCACAGGACGGACCGAGGGAGGATGATCATCATAACGGCGCGCAGCTGCCGCAGGAAAGTCTTGTTGACGCCGACCTTGGTCCCGGGCGCGATGGGAGGAAACGAGGAGACGTGCTTGGCGAAAGTCGTCGCAGGAGTGGGTCGGATCTTGACCTGATGTAGAGTAAAGTGGGGGAAGGTCAGACTGGCGGGCAGACCCAGCAGGAGCACGTTGCGGCACGCCGAGCCGCAGCGCACCTTCGAGACGCGGCCGCGAAAGGGGACCAGCAGCGTGCGTGACTTGCCGTCCAAATCTCGGACAAACTGGAGAGTGAAGAGAGGTCAGTCATCGAGCCTCGAAAGGCGGAGCAAGACCGTCTCGCCTGGCAGATGGGGAGAGACAGCGAAGGATCGGGGCGCGGGGAGGGCGGGCGCACCAGGTCGGCGCTCTCCTTCTCGAGAACCGGCGTCGTCAGAGGCGTCAATGCCTCGATACGCTTGCGCTCTCGTCGGTGCTCTGCCGACTCGCGGCCGGGAATCTGGATGCTGCCGAGCAGCTCGAGCAACGGCGACGTGCGCAGGAGCAGGAGCGAGAGGAGGACCGGAGCGAGCAGCTTGCGCCGCGCGGGCGAGAGCTCGATGGCCGACGGCGGGAAGAGCCTGTCGAGCAGAGGCTCGACGGAGGGCCCCAGCATCGCAAACGCAGGCGAGGTGCTGATGCTTGAGCTTGGGCTATTTGACTTGCCCAGGAGGATGGGAGGGAGTCGAGATATGGTCGGGCTGGACTGATTGAGGGGATGGGCGATCAGGGTGCACGGGTGGGAAGAGCAGCGGCACGAGCTGGGGCTGACGGCCGGGCCGCTTACGAGCGGGGCCGGTTCAGCCGGCGCGGTCTGCAGGCGCAGCACCACTCATCAGTCACGAATGCAGAAGTCCTCCCGTCGCTGCTCGCAAAAAGGTTCACGAGTGCAGCCTAAATCCAGCACAGCGCAAGGCAGACAGTAGATACGAGTACATCAGAGAGGGTCCAGATCGCGCGCGGGCGTCCCTCCCGAGCGAGCCCCCTCATAACGTCAGCTCCTCAGCGGTGGACCATGCTCGCCCAACCGACAGCGTCACCGCTGCGGCCGCCCTCCATCGCCTTGAGGTGCGGCGCGACGAATCCCGAGCTGCTTTCGCTGCCGTCGTCCTCATCAAACATCGGGCCCGGGTCCATGCTCGCGCCGACGCTCTGGCTATAGGCGTACGACGTCGATTGCTGCTGCTGCTGCTGCGGACTCGACCGAGATGCAGCCCCGGACGTCGACGTGCTTGACGAGCCAGCCGACCGCATAGCCGGACGTAGAGGAGGCACGTAGAGTTGTCGGTCCGAGAGCGACGTTTTGCGCTCGAGCGGCGCCGTCGTCAGCGAGGCCGACGGCGGGAAGGCGAGCGGGATCGGCAGTGACTGCCCGCCTTGGTAGGCGGCCTCTGCGAGGAGAGAAGCAGGCAGAAAAGAGCGGAACACAACGTCAGCCGTCGCCTTTGCAGTTGCAGACAGGCTTGGAACGCACCATCCGGGTCCCGCGACGACGAGGGTGATCGCGAGTTGGACACGCGACCGTACATGGCCCACTTGCGGACGCCGTTGGCGAGAGTGTCCTTGTGTGACGCCCGATGACTCGGGAGGTCCGCCGCCGTCCTGTGGGAGCGTCAGAAAAGGCGGTCGTCAGCTCGAGCAAGACAGAAGAAGTGAAGAAGCTCAGAGATTAGGAGAAGGGGCGGCCACGCACAAGCGACGCATCGAGACGAGAACCTTGTTCTCCTCATCATCGTCCTCGGTCCGGGGACGCTCGGCGCTGAGCCCGCGACCAGGCGAGAGCGAGGAGGGCAAGACGGGGTTGATGCTTCGACCATCAAGCGTGTACATGGGCTCCTTGCCCTTGTCCGACCCAGCGGGCTCCTCGATACCGACCGGAGGGCGCTCGAGCGGTCGCGCCGTTGACCGCAGCAGGGATGACGAAGACGACTCGGCGACCGTAGGCGACGTCGGCGGGGAAGATGAAGACGACGGCTGCGAGTGCGGCTCAAAGTCAAACACGTCATCCTGCTCGCCGACGACCGTGCCCTCCTCCTCGTCGTCACCCTCGTCGTCCTCTGCCGGCAACGCCGCGTCGTCCTTGAATGTGACGCGCTTGGGGGTAGTACCTTCCTTTTTGCCATCCTTGGCCTCGGCGTCGGCGGCAGCGGCGGCCGAGGGCGACTCGCGGAAAGCAACGTCCTGCTCGCCACCCTCACCACCGGCAGGCCCTTCGGCCTCTTCGACGGGCGGCGTGAGCACGACTGGCTGCTGCGCCAGCAACGCGGCTCGCTCCTCCCAGCTCTTGCTCCGGACATCGTCGCCTTCGAGCACAAGAGTCGCGCCTGCGCGGGCGTTGGTCGTCGAGAAGATGAGGTTGGGCGGCGAGGGCAGGTGCGAAAAGCGCATCGACGTCGCGAGGTCCAGGTCCTGGTTCGACGGATTGCGCTCGTGTTTGGGCGTCGGGATGGAGTTCGGGATCGAGGAGGCTGCATAACTGCCAGTATTTGAAGGCTGCGAGGGGACCGGTGAGAGGGGCGAGCGCCCGACGGCAGCGGCGCCCGGCGACGACGTCATCGAGGTCGGCGATGCCGACGGCATGTATGATGAGCGGGCGAGGCTCGCACCGAGAAGCGAAGCCTGGCCGCCGAGGGTCGGGGGCGAGCCCGTTGGCGTAGAAACCTTGGCGAAGGCGGTTGTCTGCGGCACGCCGACGAGGAGCGAGTTGGGCGAGGAGGACTTGGATTCAGCCCGGCGCTCAAGGTTGAGGCTCCCTCTCGAGCCAGCCGAGAATCCCGTGTCACGAGCCACGACCTGGGCTGCGGACGGCGACCGTGAAGTGAAGGCCGGAGGTGAGGCGGCGCGCGAGGGCGAGGCATGGCCCTTGTAGGCCTCCCAGACGACCATGACCTCGCGCCGGACGTCCTGCTCGGCTCGAGCGAGCGCAGCTTGCTTCTGCTTGATGAAGGCGGCGATCTCGTCCTCGAGCGCCGACCGCTTGATGGCGAGCTGCTCCGAGGCGAGCGAGGAGACAGAGATGAAGTGAGGGTGGGAAGGCGTGAAAGGTGGTGGGAGGAAGAGCGGGTCCGGCAGTGGCGGTAACAGCGACGAGACGGGCGGCACGCGAGAGGCAGCTGGCGGAAGCGGCGTCGAGGGGTAGACGTCTGCTGACGAGGTGGAGAACGACGATAAATCCAGCGGGAGCACGGAATTCGAGGTCTGTCATGCCAAGAGGGTTGTCGTCAGCTCTGCTATCCCGACGGCTCAGTCCGAAGGCGAAATCAGCTGATGAGCGGGCTAGCTCACCGAAGGCTCGTCGTCTGGTGAGACCGCGGCGGCTAGCACCTCGACCTGGCCGCTATCCATGCCTTTCTGGACGATCTGGCCGCAAACCAGACATTGCAGGCTCAACCCATCGCGCTGGATCATCTCGTGGAGAGTCTGCGAGCGATGGCAAAGGAAGGACGTCAGTCTCTCCCGAGTGATGGAGGTGGGTGGAACGGGTCGTTGGGATCGGAGCGACGCACGAAGGTGGGCGTGAGGTCTGCCGGGGCGTGCAGCGCCGCCTGTCGAGTGGCTGCGACCCGGACGTTCCTACATTTGCAGGCGTACGAGACCGTCATCCGTTCGATCGATCAGGCTGGAGCTGAGAGGATGCTGTGGAAGTCTGCAAGGGAAAGAGGCAGAAGGGGGGTGGGGAGGGAGAGGCGGGTGGGAGCGGGTCGAGAGGCTGGCCGCCTCACTAAAGCCCGCGCCTGCAGCAGCAGCAGCAGCTCGGGCCTCGCCTTGCTCGCGCACGAGGCAAAGGCCGCCCGCTCGACACGCCCACGACCACACCTTCTGTACCTCAAGCCTCCTTCGCCCCACGACACCGACGCCTGCTTTGACATCGACGCTCCAGCTGCCCCTTGACATTTCCTCCTCTGCATCTCGCCGCTCGACTCTCTTCGTCGAGGCAGCCTCGCCGGGGCGCCGACATCACACGCCGCTCGCTCCGACGAACGACGCGCGCCTGCCTCTCGAGTCAGCCCACGCCTGGGCGTGCCCGTCTCAAGTGACCACCCTCCTTTCTTCGCACCCCCCTGACAATCGTTCCAGCTGAACTTGGTAAGTCTTCACCTCTTCTCGGTAGACTCCTCTGTAAAGAAGAGGTGAAGAGGCAGGGCCGGAAGCCGGGCGCAACACCGATGAATCCTGTCGCCGCCTGCTCGCGCGGGAGGAAGCGGGGGGCAAGGAGGAGGGCCTAGAAGGACGACCGACCGCCCTTCGTGATCCGACTCACCCCGTATACAAGACAGCGCGATCCCTCCTCTGGTACCAGACTGACCTGATTTGACTCCAAGCCTTACTGCCTTTCCTCGCAGGAGCGCGGACCCACCCCGCTCGACCGACCGCTCCTCGCTCGGTCTTCTCGGCCTCTTGCGGCGTTGGCCCGCGCTCCTCGCCATCCGCCTCCTTTCCAGCTAGACCGCGAGACTCTGTCTCGACCTTTCCCGCTTGGCTCACTTTGCTCGGCCTGAGACGGCTGCTCTCATGTCGTCGCCCACCAAGCCGATGGCCGCCCCACTCACAGGTCCGAACGCACGCAGGCCGGCGAAACTCCGCATCGCGAACCCAGACAGCTCGGACGAGGACATCTCGCGGCCGGGCCAAACCGCGCGTCGGGAGGAGCTCTTCCAACGGGCTCGCCTGTCGCAGGACAGCCAGAGAGGATCTATTCACGGTGGGGGCGGCGGCAGCAGCTCGTCTGGGACACCCGGCACGTCTAGCGGCGGCGGCGGCGGGTCGAGCGGCGGGCAGCGCCCGCAGCTCCAGCACCAGTCGCCCGACGATGTCGTCTCGCCCGCCTCTGCCGAAAGATCTCAGAACTCGCTCATCATCGCCGGTTTCGGAAGCGATTCAACGGGCGCCAACATTCAGCACCCGAGCTACTTCCAAACGCAACGCCCTCACTCGCTGCTGACGACGGCCAGCTCTAACACGACGCCGGGCGCCGAGCGCGGTCGAACACCACCGTCGGCTCCTGCTGTGCCTGCCGCACCCCCACCACCCCCGCCGCCGCCACCTCCGCCAAACCTGACGGGACGCGACCTCGACACCTGGAAGTCGGCGGCGTTCGCTCAGCCGCCGTACACGTCGCCGACTGGTACGTTACCGAGCGCCGGCAGCTCCCCACCCCTGCGGCCGCTTCCTCGACCGCTGCCTCAGGCCCAGCCGCTCGTGCACTCTGCCTCGCAGTCGAACGCCTCGTCATCCTCGCCCTCCACGTCAAGTCTACCGCCGATCTCGCCCGGATCGCCCCTCTCCTTGTCCATGAACTTCACCTCAGGATCTTCAGCACCCGACCCGAGCCCGTGCGGCCCGACACCGCCCCCAAAGAGCGCGAGCTGGCGCAACGCCCCTCGGCCGCCATCACCGCTACGGACGTCCGCACCTGCGTTCCCAGCCGTCCATGCGTCTTCGCCTCTGGGCTTGTCGCTCTCATCCCAAGGCGATGCCAGTGCCGCGAGCGGCTCTACGCCACACGGTCCGCGCAGCGTCGGGCGTGGCTCAAGGTCTTCCCAGGGTGACCGAAGGAGCGTCGACGGGACCGACGTCGGCGGCTGGGCTCCTGCCCCGGTGCCTTCGCACCCCCATCAGCAGCCTTACCCGCAGCATCCGCCGATCGGACGGGTTACCCTGCTGGCGACGACGGATGGTCACAAGTTTGCCAGCGCCGACGTTTCTGGCAGCACGAGCTCGGCTGCAATCCGAGAGAAGATCTTCACTGCCGTGAGGAACTCTGTCATCGCGCGTCGACGTGTGGTCCGCCGACTCGCTGACGACCGTGCATCCCTTTGACACCCACGCAGCTCGAGATACCGGACGACGAGCAGCCGGCATTCCACTTACGCCGACACGCGATGGGCGGCGGGACGGCGCAGAACGAGGCGCCGCTCGACAACGACAGCCTGTACCTGTACTGCGCCGAGCCTGGCGAGTCGATCAAGGGCGTGCTTGCCGTTATGTCGTTCGAGCAGTCGCACCCGTCCGTGCCGTTCATGCCCCCCCCGATGCCGACAGTCGCATCGTCGGGTACGTCCAAGAGCGGCCGCTCGGACGAGTACTCGAGCTCGTCGAGCCGCTATCCTCGTCGGCCAACGTCGCACTCAGAGACGGCCAGCAGCATCTCGGACATCAACGTGCTCGAGGAGTCGGACTCGAGCCGCGGCGCAGGCAAGGCCAACGCTGCCAACGTGGCCATCTACCCAACGTCGAGCTCCGAAACGTCGATCTCGACGAGCGAGAGGGACCACCCTGCTGCTGCGCCTGGCGCATCGTCCAGCCTCAAGCGTAAGCCCCACCAGCGTCGGTCGTCGCACCTGTTCGTCGGCGGGCCTCGACGAGCGTCGAGTCCGTCAAGCGGCGGCAGTCGGCGGCACGAGCGCGATGGGAGCACGACGTCTAGCCTCGCTAGCCCAACCTCACCGTCAATCCCGCTCAAGACACCTGACATGCTCGGGGTCGACCAGAGCATGCATGCTCGTCTAGGCAGCGTCACCCCTACCCGACCAGCTTCGGTCGACCAGCCGCAACCGCCGCCACCACCGCCAGCGCTGCAACGGCGGCCGCCGTCCATGTCGCCCGAGGAGATTCAGCAGATGGGCAGCTCTGAGTCGATCGACGAGCAGGAGCGTATCCTGCGCGCGATCCAGGCCGACCGCGAGCGTGACAAGCAGATGGTCGAGGAGGTCATCCAGCGTGAGCGTGCTGAGGAGATGGCGCGCGAATGGGAGCGTCGCGACCGCGAGGAGGAGGCCGAGCGCAGGAGACGACAGATCCGGGAAGACGAAGAGACAGCCATGGAGGAGCAAAGGAAGGAGCAGGCCCTTTACAAGGTGCGTTTGCCTTTGGTTCCCGTGCTGCCGTTCGCCCAATTGACCCTTCGTTCCGCCCCCTTTGTTGCATCTCTCGTCCAGGCCCGCCTAGAGCAGCAGCTCGAGCGCGAACGGTCGCTGCGGTCCCAGACGCAGCAACAGCACGCGCCTGTGCCCGTCAACGAGTTCGGTGACTGGGGCTACAGCGGAAGCCGGCCGCCGCCGGGCGTCGTCAACCGGAGCATGCCCATCTCAGCCGGCCGCGCCAACAGCGTCTCGGGCTACCAGTCGCATCCGGTCGCTCACCGCGGATCCGACTCGTCCGACTACGACGCCAGCTCAGCGACCATGTTCCCCTCGTCGCGCTTCGCAACGCAGTCCGCCCTAGCCTCGCAGCTCATGACGCCCGCCCACCAGCGGCCGCCTCTCCACATCAACGTGCAGTCGCCCCCCGCTGCCCAGCCTCGTGGACCGGCTCACGACTCGTACGCCTCTGGCAGTCAATCCCGCGCCTCGCCGTACCCACAGATGACACCCTATGCGCCGCATTCGGCCATGTATTCGTCGGCGTCGAGCTCTCGCGATCTGGCCAACCGCAGTCGGCAAGGCTCCTTCACCCCTCAGCCTCAGCGCACGACGTTCGACACGCGCCCTCCAGGCATTCTCAGCACTGCATCGCAACCCCAGCAGACACGCAATCTCCAGCAGATGCGGAGCAACCCCAACTTTCGTGGCGGCATGCCGCTCCCCGGCCAAAATCGCCCGCGACCGCCCATGCCGACCCAGCAGTCAAGCGGCACGCTCGCCCGCTCCCCGGACAGCCTCTACACCGCAGGCGTACCGCCAGGTGTCCCACGGTCGACCTCGCGTCCCAGCGGAAACAGCGACCAGATGTATGCGCCCAGCATGATCCCGTCGCCGCCGCTGCCAGCCAGCCTGAGCCCGCCCATCGTCCAGGGAGGGTTCGCGGGCCACCCGAACCCGGCCTACGCGTACGACAGGATTGCCCCGCCGCCGATCAACACCTTCTCACGCAACCCGAGTCCGAATCGGGGCTCGCTGCCGTTGGGTCCCAACTCGCCTCACAGCCCCGTCGCACCGGAGCTTAGGGCCGTGTCGCCAAGGCCGAGTACCATGTACGACGCCGGCGTTCAGCCGGTCTCGAACCCGACGCTGCCCCGCCGTCCGTCGAGTCATTACGACCCGCCCTCAGCGCCGCACGACAAGACCTCGTTCCACGCGCCCGTCATCCCTCTTGCCCGGAGCCCGAACCAAGACTTCACCTCCAACCAGCAGAGCCCGTTCCCGAGCCTACAGCCCCAGTTGGCCGGCCCGCGATCGGCGCTCGAGCCCCGAGAAGCTCTCAGCCGAGGCAGCGCGCCACACGCCGGTCATGGGCGTTTCGCGACCGAAGGCGCCAGCCCTCCGGCTTTGGCGGTCAACCTCGCTCCGCCTCCGCCGTACATTCCCAGTCCGGAGACGCCATCGTCGCCACCCGTCTCATGTCAGCCGTCACCGGTCCGTGAAGCTGCATCGTCGGCGCCCAGCTCGCCCAACCTAGCCCGGAACAGCGCCTATGGCGGGCTGTTTGACTATATGGTGAACGAGACGCTCCCGGCGGAGTCGATCTCACCCAAATCGACGGCGACGGGCGACGGCACCGAGATTGGGTACCGGGTGGCAGCGGCGAGCGATTTGGCGACCGCAGCCTACGACGGCGGCGGCGACAGCGACGATTCGGACGACGACGACACCGGCACAAATGCCCTCTTCCTGCCGCAGCGTCCGGTCACGGCGCCTGCGGCTTCGATCGAAGCCGCGGCCGCGCTGCCGGCGTCCAAGCCGACGACGAGCGACCCCGAGAGGCCTGCCACTGCCATGGCCTCGGCGACTGCGCCCGACCAGATCGATGGAGACGACAGCGACGGACACGACGCCGGCGACTCGACCTTCACCGCCCAGATGCGCTACTTGCGTCTCGATGGCGGGGGCGACTCGTTTCTCAGCGACGAGTCGACCCTCGGGCCGTCGGGCCGGCTTAGCAACCGCTCCTTGCCCCCTATCGACACGTCAGCGCAGGCGCCGCAATCTTCAGGCGCGTCTCTGTCTTCGGCCGTGCAAGACTTGGCGCACTCCTCGCGACCGCTTTCCTCGGGCTCGCCGGGGGTCGACACGCCAGACTCGACCGGCGGCGGGCCGAGCGATCAGCCTGCATCAGGGGGCAACCTCCGGCGCAAGAAGACAGTGTTCGAGAAGAATGAGGACAAGCAGTGGGCGTTCCGTCCGCCGGCCGAGCAGGTCGTCCGCGAGCTTTCCAAGTTTTTCCCCGAGATCAATCTCGAGGCCGAGTTTCTCGAGTCGGACGCGTCGCCGGCCGTGACGCCACTGCCGTCCGCTGCAGCCACCGCCGGCCCTTCGGCCAGCCGGGAGACAAAGCTCAAGAACCGCAAGTCGATCCGCCGAGTGGCAGAGGAGCGGCAGCGCGTCGAACAACCGCCCTCGTCGGGCACCCTCGTACCGACGTCGCAGCTCAGGCCGCCAGCCGACGTCAAGGTCACCCGCCGCCGCAGTACGCGCATGTGGGGCGGCAAAGTCGAGGAGGTGACCCCGAGCGCTCTGAAGGGCCAACTCACATCGGCGGCGGCCCAGGACGGTTCTGAGGCTCCTCGTTCGTGCTTTCGCATTCTGCTCTCCTTGCAGCCTGTCTCAGTCGAGCTAAAGAGCAATCACGTGTCCTTGCTCGGCCCCGTTAACAGTCACGTTCAAGTGGGTCAAGGGCGACCTGATCGGCAAAGGAGCTGTGCGTCCTCCTTACTCATTGTCTGCCGCCACCGTCCTTGTCGCGCAGCGACGGTTGACGTGCGCCACGCACGGATGAGCGACCCGATGGAAGGGGGGCAAGGCATTGAGAGTGCAGAAGGCCGGGGGGGGGGGGGCAGACAAGGCCGGGAAGAAAAGCGCTTGGAGGCCGTATTCGGCAGGAGGCAAAACGGAAGGGCATGGTCAAAAGAGAAGTGGAAGGGGAAGGGCCGCCTCAGTCGACCCCTCGCTCTCCTCGGAGGCTGAGTCGCTGCCGCTGAGCCTGGCCGCCGCCGCACTGCTCAAACATCTTATTGCGAGCCTCCAGCGCCGCTTTGCGCTGCTGCTACTGACCTGTCGCACTTCATTATCCTCTGCTCGATGTCAGTATGGCCGCGTCTACCTCGGGCTCAACGCGACGACCGGCGAGATGCTTGCCGTCAAGCAGGTAGAGGTACCGAGTACCCTGTCCGACCGCGTCGACGACCGCCAGTCACAGGTGATCGCTGCGCTCAAGTCCGAAATCCAGCTGCTCAAGGACCTCGACCACCCCAATGTCGTCCAGTACCTCGGCTTCGAAGAGTCGGAGGACTTTATCTCCATCTTTCTCGAATACGTCCCTGGAGGTAAGATCCCTCGTCGGCTCTCCTGCGTATCGGCTTTGTCTGATCACGCCCTCTGCCACCTCTTTGTGACGCCTTCAGGCTCGCTCGGGAGCGTTTTCCGCAAATACGGCAAACTCGAAGAGACCGAGGTCCGCTGGTTCACGCGTCAGATCCTGGACGGGCTTGAGTACCTGCACGGCCGAGGCATCCTCCACCGCGACCTCAAGGGCGACAATATCCTCGTTGACCCCAACAACGACGGCGTCGTCAAGATCACCGACTTTGGCGTCTCAAAGCAGACCCGTGCGTGCCTCATATCATCTCTCATAGGCTCCTTCGTGCCCCGTCCCTCCTCCCCAGCCTGTCCCCCCGCTTGTCCTGGCTGACGTCTTGACCCCTGTTGCTTCATTCATCACCCATGACTCACAGTCGAGGAGGCGACCCAGATAGGCGGTACGTTGATGACGGGCTCGCTCTACTGGATGGCGCCCGAAGTTGTCACCAATGCCGGCCGCGGCTACAACTCGAAGATCGACCTGTGGTCGCTTGGATGCGTCGTGCTCGAGATGCTGAGCGGCGCTCGCCCGTGGCAGGGGCTCGAGATGATGCCCATCATCCTCAAGGTGCGTCTGCGCCGGGCGAGTGATGTACACCTCGACCCTCGGGCTGACCTAGCCCCTCCTTCCTTTCCACATTATCAGCTCGGACACGGCGAGCGTCCGCCGATGCCTGCCGACCTCGTGCTCTCGCCAGACGCTGCCGACTTTGTGTACGACAAGTCGTTCGCCGTCAACCCGGACGAACGATTCTCGGCGACCGAGGCCCTTCGGCACCCGTTTGTTCAGCTCGAGCCGGACTGGGACTGGAGCCGCGACTCGGCGCTGGCGCGGAAGGTCTCGACAAAGGCTTCGTCGGGCGGCGCTGCTCGCGGGAGGCGCAAGAAGGACTGAGCTCATCACTCGGTGCGTTGCTTCCGTCGTACCAATGCAGGCCACAGAAGCCTCGCGCTGACCAGTTTCGATCTTGCTCACGGTCCGCCAGCCCTCGCCTGACGACCCATCGAGCGCGATTGGCCTCCCTCCTCCACCGGTCAAAAAGAGACGCATCTGCCCTCACGATACGTTTCCTCTGTCGCTCCCTTTCCTCCTGCCCATCTTCTATGTCTACAAATCTCCATCACACGTCCCATGCGCCAGCCCCTTCCTCTTCTCTCCTACATAATGCACTCCTTTCCCACCTCTGCTAGATCGCTCAATTCCCCAAGCCATGTCCCCTCCTTCCCTGCTGCTGTAAACGACCTTTCCTCCGTTGATGATGTCTGATGACCCCCCGCGATATTTTCTTGCCCTGCGCGTCTTCTGACTTTTCGCCATCTCTGGCGTGATAGGGGTGCCGGGAGCGGGCGAGCGACATGACAGGCAAGGGGGAGATGCATGCATCGAGAGCGCAGAAGGGATGGGGGGGGGGGCAAGGTACTGAAGCAAGGGGGCTGGAGGCCGGTGACAGGCGGCGAAGGGAAGGAGCATGGCCAAAGACATAGAAGTAGGCAGGTGAAGGATCGCCGCGCGCAATCACTCGCTCTCCTCGGAGGCCGAGTCGCTGCCGCTGTCTTCGTCGTCGTCGGCGGGCTGCTGCTGCTGAGCCTGGCCGCTCTCGAAGGCGCGCATCTGACGGAAAAGGGAACAGGGTTGAGATGTGACAGCAAGCCGGGCGCGAAGAAGAGGACGAGTAGCAAGGTAAGGAAGGAGGGTCAGCTGCTGTGCAAGGACCCAGAAGGAAGGAAGGGAGTCTCACCTTGGCCTCGAGCGCCTGAATTTTGGCTGACTCCTCGTCCTCGTCCATTGACTTTCGGTTCAATCCGCCGGTGCCGCCCCGAGCCGACTTGCTCGCTGCCAGGTTCTTTTTGCGCGGGCCGCGGACGACCAGGTTGAACAGCTTGAGGATGACGGCCTCCGGCAAGGCGTCGATGTCGAGCTCGATCTCCTCGCCATTCTACAAGATGGCCAAAAGGAATGGGGAGGACTGTCAGCGAGGGCAACCCACGCAAAGAGCTGGAGGCGAGCAAAGGAGGAGACGCACGTTCTCGCCCGGCATGCTGTCCTGAATGATGCCGATCGCCTTGTGAAGGACGTCGCCCTCGGCGTGCTGGATCTTCTCGGCGAGCTCCTGCTTCTGCGCCATCGTCACCTCGGCCTGGCTGTTGCCGTCGTCGTCGCGCTTCTTGCCGGCCGCCTTCGGCTTCTTCGGCGGCGCATTGGGGTTGCTCTGCTTCTTGGGCTTGGGATTGGATGACCCGCCCGACGTCGAGGCCTTGGGCTGCTTGGGCTGCTTCGGCTTGGACGGCCCAGCAGCACCGCCCGAACCCGAGCCACCGGGGGCGGCGCTCGGCGCAGAAGACTTCTTGACCTTCTTCTTGGGCTTGGTCCCCTTGCGCGCGCGCGCCGCGTCGAGGCGCTTCTGCAGGGCCGCCATCTCGGCCGTGATCGTCGCGATCTCTGCAAGGAGTCACGGGCGAGCGCGAACATGTCGGTCAGTCACGAGCGAAAGCTCGCATCAATGGTCAAATAAGCCGTAGGGGGAGGACGCACCCTCCTCGGCGCTGTCGGCCTCATCTTCGGCCTCGCTCTCGCTCTCCTCCTTGGCCGGCAGCGGCGGCATCGCCTTCCACCGGCCCTGCCAGTACTCCTCGACCTGCTTGCCGGCCAGGTAGACGGCCGTGCCGGGTGGGTTGAACGCGAAGCAGTTGCGCAGCATGAGCTTGACGTCCTGGTTCACCTCGATCGGCTCGTCGTACGCGCCCTCAGCGAGGTTGGTTCGAACTGTCGAAAGGTCCATCGGGCGCTTGACGATGGTCGGATACTCAGGGATGCCGAGCGCGACTGGGTCTGCGAAAGAAAGGCAGACGGGGAGCGCATATAGTCAACGACAATCAGTCTTCGCTGTTCTTGGACGAGCGCACATAAGAGAGTGGGAAGGGCGACGCACCGACAGGCGCGAGGAAGGGCCAGCACATCTCGGAGCCCTTGCCCTTGAAGCACGCGTCGATCTCCCGGCGCAGGTGGCGGAACTGCTCGTCATACTTGCTCTTCTTGCCGCCGGGCAGCAGCGGGCCACCAGCACCAGACTTACGCCGGTTCGGGTCGGCCGCAGAGATGAACTGGTCCTTTGCCAGCGGCGCGTGAACCTCACGCTTCGGCCGAGCGTCACCTGACTCGCGGCGCGCGCCGCCAGGGCCCGACGGAGGGTAGGCAGGGAAGGACGGAACCGGTTTGGGCGTGGGTGGTTTGGGCTGCGAATCGCCAGACAAGTAAGAGAGGGGAGCGGGTGCGTCAGTCTCGGAGAGGTTCTCGAGGTACTGCGATACATGAAAGTGGACGTATGCGCCAAAAGCGGAAGCAACGTACCTCCTCATCGGCGGGCAGGCCGGGCAGGCTGCGCTCGAACAGGTCCTCGAGGGCGCGTCCGGCGACGCTGACGGCGTGCTCAGGGCCGTTGAAGCGGTCCGAGTTGCCCCAGACGCGGCGGAAGTCCTCGACGACCTCCTCCTTGACGAGATAGCGGCCGACGCCGCCCTTCTTGCCCTTGCCCTTAGGGCCCGACGCCTGCAACTTGGCCTCAATTGTCGACAGGTCCATCGGGTGCGTGATGATTTGATAGTAGTGAGGGATGCCGAGCGCGACCGCGTCCACAGGCGCACTGAAGGCGTAGGCCGACGGCAGCTTCTTGATCTGCCGGCACAAGTTGAGGAAGAACTTCTGCTGCGCGTGCGACAACGGCAGCGACTGGCTGCCGTGGCCGTTGACCTGACCCGCCGGCGTCGCAAAGCCCGAAGACGAAGCCTGCTGCTGACCGGGCGCCGGCGACGGGTACGGCCGGGGCGGGTAGGCCGCGTATTGCGGAGCCTGTTGAGGAAGCGCGTAGCCCTGGGGCTGCTGCTGGGTCGGCTGACCGGCCGGGGGAGGGGGAGGGGCGTGCTGCTGCTGCTGGGGCTGCTGATAGCCGGGGGCGGGTGCCTCCCACGGCTGGGGCTGGTACGCTGGCTGCTGAGGTGGCGGTGGCGGTGGCGGTGCGGCGACGGGAGCGGGCGAAGGCGAAGGGTTGAGCGAGTACTGCGAGGGCAATCCGCCGGCACCGTACGGTTCAACCGGATAGGGCTGCTGCGGGACCGGCGCGGGTGCGGGAGCAGGAGGGGCTGGCGCCGGAGTGTCAATGGCGGCGGGCGGCGGCGGCGGCAGCGGGCTGGCCGAGGCTGCCTGGGGCTGCGGGACGGACGCCGGCGCAGGCACCGGAGCGGGCACGAACGCCGGCGCGGCGGGCGCGGGAGGAGGGGCCGCAGCGAGCGACGTCGGCTGCGATGGAGGTGGAGCGGCAGGACGTGCGCAAACGCGAGGGCGAGAGAAGAGCGAGAAAGTGAGGCAAAGAAAAGAAAGAGAGAGGGTCAGGAACGACGCGTTTCAACGAGGCAAGGAGCAACGGAGCCAGGTTGTGCAGGTGGGTCCCTTTCTGCAAACAGCAGCAGCGACAGGCGCCGCGCGCACGAAGGACGTCTGGCCCGCCCTGCTAGGAAGCAGGAGGCGGCGACATCCGGTGCGCGGGCGACTGCGTCGCGTGCATGCAGGCAAGAAAGAAGGACCCAAACGCCGGCGCCCGTGTTCAGGTTGCGCACGCGAAAACGCACCTCCTCAAGCTTGGCCCGCTTGGCTGCGTGCTCGTCCTCCGCAGGAGCGGCCGCCGACGACGGCCCGTTGAGCAGGTCGCCGAGCGCACCGCCCGGTACGGGCCCGTCGTCGGGCGTGTCTCGCTTCAGCGACGGCGACGGGCTGCCTCCGTTCACGGCGGGCAGAGGAGGCGGCGCCAGCGATGACGCCGGCGCATCGAAGGCCGTACCGGCAACGGTGGGCGATGCGTCCGCGAACGGCTGGGGCGGCGGGGCAAGCGGGTGCGAAGGCGCAACCTCGGCTGGCGGCGGCGGCAAGGGCGAGGCCGAGCCGGTGACCGGAACCGCAGAGTGGGGAGGGAGAGGAGGGGTGGGGGCCGAGGCAGGAGGGGCCGGTACAGGCGTGCTGATCGGCGAAGGCTGCTGCTGCTCGAGAGCGGCGGGCGCCGGGGGTGGTGGTGCGGGGGCTGAAAGCTCGACTGCCGGTGCCGAAGGTGCTGGGCTCGCCTCGGTCGCGAGAAGGTGGGCAAGCGAGGACACGTCTTGTTGCATGGGCTCGACGGGCGCGGGCGCATTGACAACGACAGCTTCCGGTGCAAGAGCGGCCACGGCAGGAGGAGGAGGGGGAGGAGTAGCGGCGTCGGAGATGGCTGCAGGCGCTGCGGCAGCAGGGAAGGTGGCAGCTGGCGCGCCAGCAAAGTCCATAAGGGCAGCAGCAGCGGCTGGCGTGCCACCGTCAGGCGACGTAACCTGCTGCTGCTGCTGAGGGGGTTGCTGCTGCTGGGCCTGAGGGTCGACGTCCATGGCTTGAGGCACTGAGACAGAGAATGGTGACAAGCCCGGAGCTGAGCGTGCGGCAAAAGAGCAGCAAGTGAGACGAGTGTCAGTCAACTCGGATTGTGGTGGAGAAAACAAAGGCGGGTCTGTGATCGATGGTCGGAGTGGATGAACAGGTGGATGGATGGATGGATGGACGGATGGATGGATGGATGGACGCGACGACTTACCGTAAAGGCGTAGGGTGTGCGTGCGTGCGAGGGGCGGGTGGGAGGACGAGGGGGGAAGAAAGGACGCCCGCGCCTGGCGCGTCCCCTTTCCCTTTAAGGGGACCGCCCTCGGCCTGCCCGTTTTTTTCGAACTCCGCAGCCCCTGCCCTTCCCCTTTCTCCTGGCCCCGCGGCTTTCGATCGCTCGCCCGGCTCGGCAAAGCAGATCCAGAGCAGGGCCGCCCAGGGGCAGCGCAGGGGACAGCGCGCGCGCAAGGGCAGCGACAGGGCTTGATGATCGCTCATCGCTTGCAGACACACAGATGAGAGAGGACGCGAGGCGACGAGCCAGGCAGCGACAGGCGGCGGACGCACCAGCGCGGCGTACCAAGAGACGAGGACAGACCGCGCGACCGACAGGACGACAGGCGTGGCCCGGCAGGCTTGAGTACCCGCCTTTATCACTTCCGCCTCGCCACCCTAGCCGGCGATGGGCGACGGGCGGGATGGAAAGTGTATACCGATGAGTCCAGCCTGTCGAGCAGGGGAAGGGGTGATCCGAGCGAGCGACCTGCTGAGGCCTTGGTGCCTGCTCCTCGCCACCTTCGGCGGCGTGTCAGCCTCCCCCCCCCCTCCGTCCTCGTTGCCCGTCGCTCTCCAATTGGTCAAGGCATGCCAAGTCGAGTAGTCCGCCCGGTGATCAGCCATTCGTGGCGCCGTTCTGTGCTGCAAGAGGGAGAGATTGGTTGCAAGTGAAGGGTGGTCGGATCCGGCAGGCTCAGCTGCCCGCCCTGCCGGACGCTCTCGTTGCCGTCTGCGGTGGTGCCAAACGACACCGCTTTTTGGTGAGCACGAGGCAGAAGCGGGTTCCCACGCCCACCTGAGGGCTCGGCCCCAGCACCTGCCAGCACCTCCCACCGCCGCCGCCTCGTCGACCTCCCAACCCTTTGCAGCATCTCGCTCTCCTGACCGACTCGTCTCTTTCCGCCTCACTTCCCAGTCTTTCATCGCGTGCTCCCGTTCTCTTTCCTCTTTTCGTCAATTCGGACAATCGTCACTCTGCTTCCAGATGGCCGCCGCACCGACCATGCAGGAGCAGCTCGTGCTGGCCGAGCAGGACCTGCTCGAGCCGACGCTCCAGAACATCCTTGACCAGCGCTCGCTCAAGGTCCGTCCAGGCCGCTGCCCTCTTGCCTGCGCCTTTTCCAGTACCTAGAGCATGGGTCCTGAAGGAGTCACGACCGGACAGAGTTCCTTAAAGACCCGGGCTCGCAGTGTCTGTCTTGAAGCGAGCTGACATCGCTCGGATCGGTCACCCGTCCTCTCCCCTCCCTTCGTCCTTTCAGTGGATCTTCTGCGGTCCGTCTTTCGCTCATGTCTTCTCTGCTCGCGCCCTCCTCGCTGAACCTTGTCCTTTCGCTCCCTCTCGCAGGTGGCAAGGGTGGTGTTGGCAAGACGACGACCTCGTGCTCGCTCGCGACGCAGCTCGCTGCGTGCCGGTCGTCCGTCCTCCTCATCTCGACCGACCCAGCGCACAACCTGTCGGATGCGTTTGGCCAAAAGTTCAACAAGGACGCGACCAAGGTCAACGGGTTCGACAACCTCTTTGCAATGGAGATCGACCCGACGGGCAGCATCCAAGAGATGATCGACTCGTGTGAGTAGCGCGCGCCTCACGCCGTCCTCCTCCCGAGCTCCGACACGTCGGCTCTCGGCTCCCTCTCCAGCCCTCTTTGCCTCCTCTGCCTGCTGCGGCTCCCTCTTATGCTACAGATGCTGACGGCATGCCTCGACGTACGGACGCGCTGGAATGCAGCTGATGGTGGAGGCGGCGCGATGCAGGGCATGATGCAGGACCTGGCGTTTGCGATCCCCGGCGTCGACGAAGCCATGGGCTTCGCCGAGATCATGAAGTGCGCACCTCTCGGGCGCCTCTCTCTCCCTTCCCTGGATCGGCGTGGCGCCCTCAGGTTGCTGACCTCGAATGCCCCCCTTTCGCAGGCATGTCAAGTCGATGGAGTTCGAGGTCATCGTCTTCGACACGGCGCCGACGGGCCACACGCTGCGCTTCCTGTCCTTCCCGTCGGTCCTCGAGAAGGCGCTTGGCAAGCTCGCGACGCTCGGCGGGAAGTTCGGGCCGATGATCCAGCAGGTGCGTCTCCAGCTGCCTATGGCAATAGACGGGCCTCTACCGATGCCACGCTTACGTCGCCGGTGAATGGCGCAGAAAGATGGTCTTGTGTTGACAACGTACACCGTTTGTTTTCCTTTTTGCTCTCCTGAAGATGACGAGCATGATGGGCGGCGGTGCACCACAGGAGGACCTCTTTGCCAAGCTCGAGAGCATGCGCGCCATCATTAACGAAGTCAATCAGCAGTTCACCGACCCCGTACGTTCCTGGCGCATTCCCGATAGATATATTCTCTCGCTGGCAGCGGCGTCCGCTGACCTTTCCTCTCTTATTGTCTCCTCGGCTTCGATCGCTCTGTAGGACAAGACGACCTTCGTTTGCGTCGCCATCTCCGAGTTCCTGTCTTTGTACGAGACGGAGCGGCTTGTGCAAGAGCTCACCAACTACGAGATTGACACGCACTGCATCGTCATCAACCAGCTGCTCTACCCGAAAGCGGGTGCGTCCGCCTCGACTTGCACAGCGCGCTTTCGAGTTGAACTCCGCGTGGCCTGAGCTGACACCTCGGCACCGTCTTGTGCCCACCCACGCAGGTACCAACTGCGAACACTGCTCGGTCCGACAGGCGATGCAGCAAAAGTACCTGCTCGAAGCATACGACTTGTACGGCGCCGACTTCCACATTGTCAAGCTGCCGCTCAAAACTGAGGAGGTGCGCGGAGCCGACAAGATCAAGGAGTTCTCGAAGGTGCGCAATAGGCAGCTTGTCGGCCTCGCTCGCGGTGATCGACCTCTCCCTTCTCGTCTCAGGCACTCTGTGTTGACTCCAAAGCGGCTTGGCCTCGCGCTCGCTCGCCCGAACAGATGCTCATCGAGCCTTACGTTCCGCCTCAGTAGTGGACGGCTAGACGCGCACGAGTGCAAGGGGCCATCAGGCAGGGAAATTGGCGGCGGGCAGATGTGTCGTAGCGCTTCAGCGCGGGCAGGAGAAACGATTGAGTACATCTTACGGATGATCCTGTCTCGTCATCCGCCTACCGACCTCACTGCCGTCCTGGCCGCCGTCGAGCGAGGGCGGCTGTACCGCGCGAGTCGATCATCATCAGGTGGCGAGCGACGCTGCCATGGCGAGGTCGCCTTGCTCGCTTTCCGCGGCAGGGGGACCTTCAAAAGGCGCTGGGCCGCCCGCGTCCTCCTCTTCTCCCTTCAAGCCTCGCAAATTGTCCAGACCCCCGGGCTCGCCCTCGCTTTCTCGGGAGCGAGGGACTGCGGCCAGCAGAGGTCTTGGATCCAGACAACGGGGCCAGACTAGCACTTCTAACCTCCTCGGCTTTGCTGTCAAACCCTTACTCCTGTCGGTCGGCCGCCCGTACGCGGGCGGGTCGGCAGCGGGGAGAGGGGAGGAGGATCGCCGTCCTTCAAAACAATCGATGTGAAGTCCCGACGACAGGACGGACTGTAGGAACAGAGATCACCTATCGGACGGGACATCCCTTTGCTTCCTGCTCTTGTCTCTCTTTGCTGTCGATGCATGCAGCCCTGCCCTCCTTGCTGTCTGGCGCGTGCGCCTCCTGCCAGTCTTGCAGCCCTGGCTGCCGTCTCTTGACAGCTCGTCCGACAGCCTGCCATCTCAAGCCGGCCTCCTCTTTTCTTGCCCTGCGTGCTGTCTGAAAGCGAGCGGCGCGCTGATGTCGATCCAGAAAGCAGACGACGCTCTCGAGGCCAGCTGGTCTGGCGCTGTCTGGCATGCTGGCAAGCAGCACGACTGCAAGGGGAGCTCGGCCACCGCCGCCCAACCATCACCCGCCTCCTCCGTTCCTCCTCACCACCGTTGCTCGTCCGCCATGTCGTTCATGTCCTCCAGCTCCTCCTCGGCCGCCCGGGTCGCGCTCCGTTCCGCTGGGCCGAGCAGGCGAGCTTGCGCGGTCGACCTCGCCCCGTTGGCGGTTCGCCGTCGCATGTCGCAGCTGCCACCCGTCTCCCTCGCCCACCCGACGTCGTCACTTCCGTTGGCTAGCCGGTCCAACAGCCCCTTGCGCTCGACCGCGCGGGCTCGACGATCTTTCTCAGTCCAGCCCGCTCGGCAGGATGAGCTCAAGATCGCGTACGTCCCGGCTGGGCCTTTTGCCGTCTCCCCGTCCTCGGTCGCCTGCGCGCGCGCGACTGGCCTGGCCTGACCTCACCTCGCTGTCTGGGCGACTCGCAGAGACATCACGGAGCATGAGTACGCCCCGCTTGCGGATGAGACGATGAACGCCCTGCATGACTCGCTTGAGGAGCTCGTCGAGGGCGACCAGGGTGCCGACGGCGGCTGGGAGGTCGAGTACTCGGTGCGTGATTTCCCTTCCTCCCCTTCTTCCTCCGGATTCCCGCGTGGGCACAGGTCGAGGAGCGAGCGTCGCGCAGTGAGGCTCGGCCCGAACTTCTGTTCTGTATTTGTGTAGAAGGGAAGAGGGACCAGACGCTGAATGGGCCGCGCGCGCTGCTTCCCGCTCGGTGGGATCTGCAGGAGTCGATGTGCAAGCGAGCGCGTCTCCTCTCCTCCGCGGGCACCGCTCTCAACCCCTTTCATCTGTCGTCGACCTCGTACTGACCATCGTGGCCTCTTCGCTCGACCCTACAGTCTGGCGTCTTGACACTCAGCCTGGGCGACTCGGGTACATACGTGATCAACAAGCAGCCGCCCAACAAACAGATTTGGCTCTCCTCGCCGTCGTCGTGCGTCGCCCCCTTCTTCACCTGCTCGCGCAAGACGCCCCCTCCCCATTATCTTCCTGCATCCTGACCTCTCATTTGTTCTGAAGTGGACCGAAGCGCTACAACTGGTCGTCCGAAGAGCGCGTGTGGTTCAACGCGCGCGACGGAAGCCTGCTCAAGGAGCTACTCGAAGAGGAGCTCAGCACCATCACGGGCGGCGCGGTCGAGCTCGACTTCGGCCATCTATGACGACTTCGATGCCTTGACTTGTGTGACACCGTACGCTGGGTTTGCCTTGTGGAACGTCACACTCATAGATCTCGCGCGGGCTCACCGCGCACGCGAGTAGACCCACTCGACGACGGCGCCCTCGCTGCGAACCATCTTGCCCTTGATACGCTTATTGAGCACCTCGCGCTCCTTAACGACGCGCCCCCACTTGCTGATCATCTTCTCGACCTCCTTGCCGCTGCCGAGGTCGGCGAGGTACACCTTGAGGTCGGCCATGCGCCACTTCGTCCGCCGGAGGAACAGTTCGGCAAACCGGTCCTGGGGCACGGGCGCGAGGCGCGAAACAGGGTACGGGGTCAAGAGGATAGCGTGAGCCGGCGCTGGCGGTTTAGGGGGATCGAGCAGGAAGTGGCCCCGGAGGAGGGGGAGGACCGCAAGTGATGCAAGCGCGTCCGGCAGCAGGGCCCGCCACTGCGACTCGAACGACGTGAGCGGTAGCGATTCGTCCGGCTGCGCGGGCGGGAGAAAATGTATGTCAGCCTGTCAGAAGTCAAATGGCGAGTGGGGACGCAGGGTCAGGAGAGAGCGTACGCACATCGAGCTTCATCAGCAGGCCCTTGCCCGTCTCCTGGATCATTCGCGTCACGCCCTCCTGGTCCAATGACCACTCGTCTGCACCGCCGCCGCCGTCACTCTTGGATGCGACCGTCCCGAACAGGAGCAGCATCTGGCGACCGAGGACAAGATCAACGCCCTGGTCGCGCAACCCTTCCAGGACCGGCCCAGCAGCGGCGCGCAGAGGGAACTTGGCGGCTGAGATGGGCGAAGTCGCGTGGATGACGAGCAACGAAAGGCAGAGCGAGAGCAAGGGCGGGAGCCGCGACGAAGGCAGCGGCAGCAGCTTGCCTGCAAGCGCGAGGTCCAAGAAACGACGTCAATCGTCGGGCTTTCTTTCGCTCAAATTGGCAAGGATGACGGCGGACGCACCTTTGACCGATACGACGTTCTTCTCTTTGAGGGCGACGTCGAGCTCGCCGTCCGACGCCTGGACGATCGACCGAAGGTGCTCGAGCGTATACCTTGTCTTCTTGCGCTGCGAGACCCAGAAAAGCAGACTTAGTAATGCGTTCGGCCACCGAGTGAGCTGAGGCAAGAAGGAGGTGCCAGCACGAACCGGTCGGCCGTCCCCGTCGTCGTCGCTGTTGCTGCCGTCGTCCTCTTCGTCGCCAGCCATGCCGCCCCAACGCTGGCCGATGAGCACCTCCTCGACCCGGCTCGTCGCCGGCACCGTTCTCTGGAGCTCTAGCACCTCGTGCAGCGTCTCGCGCCATTCAAGCTTGTCCTCGCTTGACCCCGCCGGCGGCTCGGGCGCGAACGGGTCGTCGGTGGTCGCAGGGAGGGGCGGCGTGAGCAGCACGAGCTCGTTCGAGACCTGGACCGTGCGGATGGCGTACGTCGAGCTGGGGGTGCACAGGACGGCAGAGTCGGAAGGAAGGCCCTTGATCGTCAGGCTGGTGGAGAAAGATTGAAATGTCAGCCTAGATTTCAGAAGGACCCGAAGGGAGCTCTGGAGAGACAGGGTGCGAGCCGAGGGAGGGAAGACCGACGACGGCGGGTGCTCGCTCTCCTCGAGCAACTTCAGCAGCTCGGGCGGCAGCTCGAGCAGGAGGTGTGCCGTCGAAGGGTCGGACGAGGGCGGAAAGCTGATCGAGACCGTCGCAGGCGCCATGCTAGCTGTGGTTTGAAAGGGACAGGATCCGGTGGGCAAGGGTGTGAGGGTTGGCAGTGTACGCGTCGAGGAGCGCCCACAGAGCGACGCGTCTGGGCGACGACGGCGGTAATACGGCGCCGCTTGTGGCCGTGTGTCGCGAGCTCGCCGGCAACCTGTCCCTCTAAAACCTTCTGTGCGTCTCTGATTGTGACCATCAGGACTTGTAATAGCAGGCACAGGATCTGCTAATGCTTATCGATTGGGATCTCGGGCCTGGAGGGTGGCTGCTTGCTGGAGGAGGCGGCGCTTGCAGTCGACTGCGCGCGGCCGGCCTGTCGCTGAGCCAGTTGCTGGTATGACTGCACCTTGCTAGCAGTTCGAGGGCTGAGCAGGCAGTCATGTAAAGCGCGGGTCGTAAGAAAGGGAGGGTCGTGGCAGG
Source organism: Cystofilobasidium bisporidii (assembly GCA_014825535.1). Taxonomy (NCBI): domain Eukaryota; kingdom Fungi; phylum Basidiomycota; class Tremellomycetes; order Cystofilobasidiales; family Cystofilobasidiaceae; genus Cystofilobasidium; species Cystofilobasidium bisporidii. The sequence goes on from MVAK01000099.1 coordinate 59,207, forward strand.
TAGGTGATGGAAGGTTCGTATGGTCACACGCAGGCGAATGTCGAAAGGCCGGCAGTCGTGACAGTCCAGACACGCGTACGCAGCGCTGGCCCTCAGTGATGGTCGTCGTCGGTTGTGCAAAAGCGGCCGAACATCACCTCGCCGACACCTTCGCCCACGACGACCGCGACGAGGAAGTAGACGTTGAAGGACCTGTCATGCGCGGGTCGTGGACTCGTAGACGAAGTCAGCAAACGCATTCAAAGCACGGAACGATGGGGAGGAGGCATGGGGGTCGAGGAACGCACATGACACCGAGCCTGTAAGATAAAAGAATCGGGCATTCGAAGGGATTCCTGGGTCAGTACCAGCGACTCTGATGAGGCGCAAGCCGAAAGTGCGAGGCACATAAGCAGGTACCGGACCGCCGTCTGCAGCGCACGAAGCAGGCCCCTGAGCAGGTCGATCTTCCAGACGAACGGCGGTGCCCAGCGAGATCTGCGGTGCGGAAGCATCTCGAGCGGCGACTGTCGAGCAACGGGCGCCTGTGCAGTCTCAGGACGGATTGAGGATGACGAGCACTCGGCGGCGTTCGAAAGCGACGGCCGGGTCGAGGGCGCGGCAAGGCCCTTTTCGAGCGAGGACGCCGGCGAGAGGTAGAATGGTGCCCGAGGTGTCGATGACAACAAGTCCTGGGCCCTGAGTGAAAGTGACAAAGGGTGGGACGTCGTCAGAGACGAGACCTCGACGGGACACACGTCGAACTTACGCAGCGCGCCAGCGGGTGTCGCTCATGCCGCGCACGGCGGCGAGGAACCGCTCGACGACGGCCAAGAGAAACAGGACGAGGCAGGCCGCGAAGAAAGATCCGGCCGCCGTTGGCGCCCATGATGAGAACCACAACGGGTCTCCGAGTGTGCCATGGAAGTAGTCTGAGTGGCTGGCGCGTGAGTCAGTCTGCGGAAGGTCACCAGCTAGATGGAGGAAGGGACGGGTGGAGGATGACTTACTCTTCATGGTCATACTCATGCCGGACGTCGACGTCGACGAGCCCATGTCCATGTCCATTAGGGTCGTCGCGTGATTGATCCTGGAGAGAGGGGCGAATCAAGTGCCAGGAAGTGTCAGCCGTCGCGTCCGCGTGCGGCCCGAACGGGTCAAGAGGGCGAGTGAGACGGACATGAAGGGCAGAGGCTGCGAAGCTGCTGCGGGGCGGTAAAAGGGAAGGGCAGAGGGGATGAAGGCGGGGCTGGAGATGTGAGGCTTGGGTATCGGTCGGCGCGGAAGTCGTCGAGAGGGGTAGGGCTGCGTTAGCCATCGCGACCCTGGCGTCTGGCTCAAGATGAGCCCGATCGGTCCGGCTCGTCGCGTCGGAACTCACGTTGCGTCGCGCGGGCAAGGGAGCTCGTGGTCAGGGTCGTGGTCAGCGGCCAGTCAGCAGCTGCGGTGCCCTCGGCCTCGACCTGCCACGGGAAGGGGTCTTGCGTGTGAGCTGTCGCCGGCTGCTGATTGGCGGAGGCGCAGGGAAAGGGCGCACGCCAGCCCCGGGCTTCTCTGATTGGCCAGATCTTCTCGGAGCCGAATGGCGGCCCGTCGACCCCGCGCCCAATGCCAGCACGAATCTGCGCAAGTACGCCGGCCTCCTTTCAGCGTGCGCTCAAGCCCGCCTACAAATAGGGAGAGCGCAAAGCCGTTCAGAGGCTAACCTTCTCGACCACTGACCGTTGCTCCTTCGCTCGCCCTTCCTGCCTCGCCATGCTCGCCCTCGCCCGCCTCGCCCTTGCCTGCTCGCTCGTCGCTGCTCCTGCCCTGGCGCACTTTACGCTCGACTACCCGCCGACCCGAGGATTTGACGAGGACCTCGAGCCCGACGTGAGATGACCCGCTCGGTACTACCCGCACGTCGGTCTCATCGCTGACGAAGCTTCTCCTTCGCGCGGATGTCCACAGTTCTGCGGCGGTTTCCCTGACGTCAGCACCTCCCGCACGCCGTTCCCTCTTTCGAACGGCAGCCTCTCGATCGACTCGCATCACACCAAGGCTACCTGTGCGATTAATCTCTCAACTGTTGCTGCTTTGTGGGCCCGACAGCTGACAGACAATCGCCCCCTCCCGCAGTCTCCGTTCTCATCTCTCTATCGAATGACCCGACCGGCAACAGCGACTTCTCCAACGGCACGACGGTACGATTTTTTTCCGGTACCGATGACTGTCTCTTTGCTGTCAGGCCCTCTGCCTGACAGTGCGACTCTCACTCTTCGCCGAACAGCTGCCACTCGTACTCAACTACACGACAGTCGGCGAGGGCGAGTACTGCTTCGAAACCGACATCGCGATGGCCCTCGCGTCGCTCAACGTCGCCAACGGCACCAACGTGAGTTGGCGCCTCTTTTGTCCTTCATCTCTCGAGCCAATCTGACGCGCTTCATCTGTCTTTCTTCACATAGGCGACGCTGATGGCTCGATTCGACGGTGGCGACGGCGACCTGTTTCAGGTCCGTCTCTTACAGCGCTTACAGTCCCTTTCAGCCCCTTCCTGACTCACTTCCTACTCCTTTTCATCTCCATCTCGTAGTGCGCCGACGTCGTCCTCTTGACCGACTACTCAACCCCGTCGGACGAGACATGCTCGACCGTGCTAATGGAGGCCTCGTCGACCGCGGCCGCCGCCTCTGCCACCTCCTCGTTCGCTGCGGCGTCTGCGTCGTCCACCAGCGGCACGTCGGGCGCCGAGGTCGTGCTCACTAAGGGCGGTGCGATGGCCCTTCTCCTCGGTGTCGCCGCTGTCGCTGCGGCTGTGATCTGAGCGAGGGGAGTCGGGACATATGGGAGAAGGGGGATCAAAGTCTTCATGCACGTTTTTTTTTTTTTCTCTGACGGACCGCGACGGCAACAACGCAGACTGTCCGACGAAGGGTCATCAGAGCAGGAGCTTTAGGTGGCCGATTCGGCAGAGATGCGCGAGAGAAGATCGCTGCGATGGATGAAAGGGAAGGAAGACAATGCGCGATTCAGTCTCTTTCCCGCCGTGGAGACAAAATGGGAGCGTCATACCTGTAACGCTGCCGAAGCTGCATCGCGCGATCAAGATCAATCAGCACTGAGAGCGGCTCGTTAGTCAGAAAGGCTGGCAAAGAGCAAGAAGAGCTCGCACCTTCTGCGCTTTGGCCTCGCCCCAAGAGCAAAATGGAAGCAGCGCGAGTGCGGTTTCGAACCACTGCTTGGCGCGCGCGTCGTTGGCCGTCGCACAGTCCTTGTGGGCTTCAGTCGCGCAGACAGCAATGAGCTGTTGATGGTGGAAGCTATTCAGCGCTTGAACTGGGCGCCATTTAGGCGAAGAAGCAAATGGCGCGCACCCAGTCGCTCTCTTCGCGCGGGTAGACCATGCTGTCGTCACCTGTTGCGTGCGCGCGCTGGACGTCGACCGCCTCGTCGACGTGCTCTGCGCGGCAGCGCAGGATCAAACAAGCGTCAGCGACTTGCGACTCTCGTTACACGATTTCCTGATGGAGACGGACTAATGACGACGCACCGAGCGCTTTCGCGACTGAGGCCGTCGTGCCCTCACCGAGCAGCAGTGAGACGGATGTGCGCATCCAGCGTGAGAAGCGTTCCAGGGAAGGGATGAGGTCGAGATCAAGGCTCGCGTTGAGCAGGCGCTGTGCGGATTGCGCGGATGTTTCAGCTGGCCGCGGTCTCTGAAGGGGGAAGGATCGGGGCGCACATCAAGGATCCTCGTCACGACTGGGGCGGCGACAAGGAGTGCGGGTCAGTCCAACTCGTCGATCTCGCAGAGCGAGCGCTCGATTCGGCTGCTCACCCTCGGCCGGGCACGAGGGTTGCGAAAGGACAGCCTGCGCGATACACTCGAACATCTCCTCCGAACACTCTCGGCTGCGCGCGACGCCCTCTTCGACTGCCTTCTCGGCGCCGGCCCAGTCACGCGCATCGATCAGGCAGCTCACCTGGCATGAAAAGAGGGCTGGTCAGCAAATGAGTCAGGCAAGACAAGGGGTTGTAGACTGAGATCAGACGCACGCGCAAGACCCGGACCGTCTGGCTGCTCTCCTGCAGGGTCAACGCACCGGCGACAGGAGGGTCGCGGTCGAGCAGCGGACCGAGGACACTGAAGAACGTCTCGGTCTGTCCGAGCGTCTCTCTGTTGAGCCTCGTCTGCAAGGCGGCGGGAGAGAAGAGGGTTTGCTCAGCCTCGGCCGCGGTCAGCAAGCAGGAGTGACTGCGGCGAGGTAGTGAAGACGGACCTTTTCGCCCTCGTCATCGAGGGCCTTCAGCTCGAGCCAGCGTGCGACGGCCGAAGCATACGCGGCCAGCACTCGGTGCAGAGGCATCTCATCCGACAGTGCAGGCAGTGCGTCCTCACACAGGTCCATGAACTGCCTCCGCAAAGAGCAAAGCAAACTCATCAGCGTCCGCAGAGGCTCGAGATCGAGAGCAGACGGGCGGAATGCACCGAGATCGAGAGTTCGAACAAATTGTAGACGACTCGCTCGCCCCACGCCTGGCGGGTTGCGTCGACGGCCGAGTTGTAGGACTGCTTGTAGAGCCAGAGAAGCTCCCGCTCGTCGATATGCTCTCCGGCGGTCGCATTGAGTGTGACACTGATGTCAAGGGCGATGCGTAGGTGGCGGACGAGGCTCTCGGCCAGACTGTCGATTTCTCTGGAGGGTAGCGAGAGATGTTGCAGCCGAGGGTCAGCGCAGAGCGGCAAAGACGCTAGCCTCACAGCGGAAGTGGAACGCAACTGATCCGAGTGCGCCCGCTCGATCTGCTGAACGACCAGACGGACAAGGCACCGCGCAAGAATGAGGCCCGATGCGAGCGGGATGTCGGTCGACCCTTGCCGAAACTTGCCCAGGAGCGCGTCTAGAACGGCGATGAGGACGGACGGGAGGCTTGCCTCGGTTGCCAGTTGCCTGTCTCGCGCCAGAGTCGAGCGTCAGTGCGCGGTCGCAAATGTGGCGGAAAAGAACGAGGAAGCTCACGTCGCGAGCAGCAGAAGCTTGGTGTCGAGGTCGTCGCAGGCGACGAGACCCTTGACGGCAGCGATGGCCTGGTCCTCGAGCCCTGTTTTTTTTTTCTCGCCCAGGCGGTCAGGATCTGCGGAAGGGAAGAACATCCCATGCTGAGGATGCGCAAGCCGAGCCAGCGCACCTTGATTCACAAAGCCCAGTATCTTGAGGTAGAAGGTCGCCGCCTCTGCCTGATTGCAGCGCTTGAGGCTCTCGTCGGCGCGCGCGTAGTCTTGGAGGAGGATGTAGCAGAGCGTGATCTTGCTGTGGAGGCAGGCGATCGAGGGTCAGCTTGGCTCATGAGACGGCAAGCAGAACAGGAGCGCACCGATTGACCCTGGTGGCAGCGGTAAGGTGTGGAGGTGTCAGGACGAAAGTTCTTGAGCAGCGCACTCGAGAGTGAGTGATGCGCACATGGCCGAGTCTGGCCACGTCGCCCGAAGAGCAGGATGTAGGGAGAGCTCGTCTGATGGGCAGCCAAGGAGGGTAAGCGCGTGAGACTAAATGCAAAGCACGAATGGCGTGTTGGACGCACAGAATAGCACCGCGTCAGCATGCTTGGGCGGCTTTGCACCAAAGCGCGCGTCGCCCAGCTGCCAGAGGATCAGCTGGCAGGCCTTGCAGCCCGGCAGGCTCAGCCGCAGCGTCCGTTGTTGCGCGATCGCTGTAGCAGGACGGATCGCAGGTCAGCGTACGAGGTGGTGAGCGTGTGTGAGTTGCAAGGCAGGACATAACACACCGTCCAGCGCCGACTTGATGTCGCGGCAGACGACGGACACGCTCGGTTCCGATTTGAGATGGATGAAGATCGACATGACGACGGTCAGGAGCAGGTCGTCGAGCCCCTCGCGGCCTTCATCCGACGAAGGCGCCTGGCCGAGCACGCGAAGCAGCAGCTGGAGAAGAACCTTTGTCATCGTCGGACGGCTGTCATGCGCCGGCAGAAAAGTCAAAAGGTCAGCTCTAGCGGACGCAAGGGCCGGACAGATGACACCATCGACGCACCCCAAAGCGATCTTGCCGTGCAGGACCGTCTTAATGACTCGATTTACAAACCCTTCGGTGACGTCGTCGCCCTCGATAATGGTTGCAAATGCTGTGCATTGAGGAAAGTCAGCGGCAGAGACTTGTAGGAAGCCCAACGGTTCACGCAGTAAGCCGCGACCAGGTTCGCACGCTCACCCTCAACGACCTGGCCCTCGCTCGCCTTGCGCTGGAGCACGCACTGTAGGCGGAGCCATCGCGCACGCCGAAGGTCGCTTGATTCGCACTGCGTCAGTCGAACACTAAGCGCAACGGTCAGCGAGCGCGTGTCCAGCACGAGATGAGACAAGTTGGCATGCACCTGAAGAGCAAGGTTAGTCAGGATCTCGTTGAGCGTCACCTCGGCGCGCTCGAGATTGTCCCTGTCGGATGCGGAAGCAGCGATGTAGGCGCGTGCTGAAGAAGAAAAGCCGCCTCGATCAGCTTGCTCATGCTGGGTTGCAATTGAGAGAGCGAGAGAGATGCACCCAGAGCGAGCATGATGCTCTTCTGCGGTCGAATCAGGCGGGATGAACAGGAGCATCAGTCGACTGATAGCTCGCACACCGATAAGTTGCTCTGCTCACCCTGAGATTGCTCGCAGCGTGCGCCTGCCTGTCGCGCCCGTGCTGCCCCGAGGGTTCCCTGTCGAACCGCTCGCCGAGCCTCAGCCCTAGCGTCAGCCAATCGATCGCGACCCCAGCCCGCTTGATCGTCTCGGCGTCTCGGCCGGGGTCGTCAGAACAAGAGCTGGCGCTCCAGATTAGGTACGAGCCAACTTCGTGAGCGAGGGCCATGAGAGGCTGGATCTGCAAAAGCGGGCAGTCAGGCCGGGTCAGAAGTAGGTTCCGTACGCGCGCAGCAGTCGCAGAGAAGAGTGGCGTACCTCACGCGAGGACAGCAGCGACAGCCGGTAGTCATCGCACGCCTGGCGCATCATGAACCAGGCCGGCTCGAGCGTGTTTCGATGGAAGTTCTGAGTGAAGAGCAAGCGCATACAGCAATATACTTGGTGAGGATCGGGAAGGGATAGAGAGCTGGAGAGAACGGGGAGAGGGACAACCGACTCACGTTCTCGGCTCGCACGCGAAAATATGTTGTTTGCGCCTTTGCGCGCTGGAAGCGCTCACCAGACGCATGTGAGACAGGAAGCTTTGCCAGTGCAGCCTCGTTCTGTGCAACATAGGGATGAAAGTGAGCCATCAGGATAGACAGCACGCTGGCCGAGGGGCAAGGTGACGATGGACGACTCACCGCGGCGCACTTCATCAGGACCCCTTCGGCTTCAATCGATTCGCCGGCAGAGGACAAGGCCGATGCGGCCTTGGACCCGAGCTCGAGCAGGCGGACGAGACCTGATGGAGAGAAAGATATGCGAGACGCTCAAAGGGGGCGCATACACCCAACCGCGGGAGACGCCGACGCGACAAAGAGAGACGGACCGTCGACGCCAGGGCTCTGGTCTCTGCCGCACTCGATCAGCGCGTACGCTGCCACCCTCGCTGATGCCCAGCCGCCAGATGACAGAAAAGGTATTCGTGTCAGCTGACGGACTTACTCGAGAGGGAAGGAGTGGGGGCAAACGCACCTCGCCCAAACAGCTCTCCCATGCCGCGCTCGCGAAACTCTGCGCTGCGGTTCCAGATACCGACGCCCTCTGCGTCGAGCTCATCCTGGTCGTGGAGTTTGAGCGCTTCGCGCCCTTGCTGCAAGAGGGCCGAGAGGTCCATCGCTGCGCCCGTCAGGGTCCCGAGGTGGCCGAGCAAGGCGGCGCTGGGCTTCGCGGACGAGGTCGAGAGAAGCGAGGGGTCGTGCAGCAGCGGTTTAAGCTGAAGAAGAATCTCTGATGTGCGGTGTGTGAGAGGATGCGAAAGGGCGGTGGGCGGTTAGGTGGGCGCGGACGAGGCTGACGCCGACAAGGCAGCGCCGGAGCAAGAAGGACTAAGCGGCAGGGACGGACCTCGGACGGTCCTGAGGGTCGTCTTGGCGTCGGCGGCCTTGCGCTTGCGGGCGCTCGACATCGGCGAGGGAGCAATGAACAAAGAGCCTGGCTTTGATGAGGGGGAGAGGAGAGTCAGAAGACAGCGGGGTGGGCGTTAAGGGGAACTTGGACGAGGTCGTCGTCGGAGGCCTTATAGGCCGTGGAAGTCAGCCGCACAATCACCCATCGCCTCGTCAGTTCGACGTCATCTCCTAGCTTTACACCGCTTGTCCCGACCGATCCACAGCGAAAGCGCCATCACAGCTCATCCTTCTGGCGCGCCCCCTCGGCATCGGTGATCGACCCTGCCGGCTCCCCCTTCTTGACGGGGTCCGTCAACGCCTCTCCCCCATCTATCGGCGGTACGACGTCGTCCAGCGCCTTTGGCAGCCCGGCCGATCTTCCTGCCGTTTCGATCAAAGTCCCCTTGAGGTTGATGGCCAGCGTCTCGCCCCTCGCGGTCGGGGACGGTGCCGCCTTGACCTTACTGGCCAGCCTGCCTGCGCCAAAGACGACACTGGCGAGGCCTCCGACGGCCTTGTCGACGACGCGCCGCTTGAGGATCCAAGCGCATGTGCAGAGGAAGAATCCGACGCCGGCGAGGATGCATATCCGGTCCCAGTAGTTTGTTCGCTCGAGCGAGCGGATCAGATGCGAGGATTGGTCGAGCAAGGTCGCGTAGCGCTCGTACAGGGTGTTCGTCGACTTAATCGTCTGCGTCGACTCATCTGGCGGGGGCGCACGCAGGGGTTCGTACAAATCGTCAGCGACAGGATGCGGTCGACACGCAGCAAGTCGGGTGGGGGAAAGAAAGTCGACGGACCGAGCAGCTGCGACGCCAAGACTGACTGGTCGAGCTCGGCCCGCATAAGCTCAGTCGTCTTGCGCAGCGCGAGCGTCACCTGGTTGGCCTTCTCCTGCAGCGGGTCGTCAGACGTCCTGTGCGTCGCGGCGATGACACAGCGTCAGATCGGGAGCGTCGATTGGGCGCAGGCGCCCCAGGAGACGGGAGGGGTCGAGACGGGACTCACCCTGACGAGGCATTGGGGATGAGAGCCGCTCGCCTAAGAAACGGTACGTCGGAAGGGGTAGCACCTCCGACGTCAGCCCATCTGCAAGACTGGACTCGGCGAGGGCCAACGAGGGCTGAGGCGGAGAGGGAGTCCAACGTACTGCGCCCCGACGAGGTCGATCGACTTGGCGCTCTCCATGAGCGACCGGCGATACTCGTTCCTCGCCCTGTAACGACGTCGAACAAGAGGTTTGAAGCTTTTGGTAAGAGCCGCGGGCAAGGGAAGAGCACGATCGCTGAATGAGGACAGACTGACGTCGAGACGTCGGCCTTGAGCATGTCGGCCTGGGCGAGTAGCGTCGAACGCGACGAGCTGTCATCCGCGTCCTCGGCCAGCTCTTGGAGCTCCTGAGTCATCCACACAGTCGTCGGAGAGGCCCAAGGGTTCAGGTCTGCTTCTCCGTGCGTGCTAGGAATCAGGACAAAGGAAAAAAGAAGGCGACGCACGACGACTGCCCGTTCGAGGGAGACGAGGTCCGACCGGGCCTCGCGTGCGCGCGAGTCGAGCTCGTCCGGCGCGGTGCCGGCCTGAGCGAGCGACGGCAGAAGGTCGGAACGTAGAAAGGCCAGGCGGCGGTTGGATCGCTCGAGCAGCTGCTGCGACGACGAGCTCATGTGCAAGGATACTTGACTCTCAGAGGCAGAAGGGGGCCGCCGTTGGGATGCCGAGGGGGGATGAGGTTGGGAGGTGAGGGAAGGCTGAACGCAGCAGGGCGAGATGGTCGACCTCTCCTCCTTGTCCACGACCATCAATCGCTCTCTCCCTCTCTCTTGCCCTCCCCTCTTTCTAGCCTCTGTGCCTTAGTCGCTATGTCGCTCCCAGCACCGCCACCACAAGCTTCGCTTCCCCTGGCAGTCATTCCTCTCGCGACGGCCCAGACGCACCATGTCGCCCAGACGTCCTTCTCGACCCTGCTGCTCTCGCTTCCGCTCCCCCTGCTCGCCTCGACGCGCGTCGCCTCGGCCCGCCGGCGCGAGAAGGAGCGGCTGATGGAAGACGAAGGGCTCGTCCCGCCGGAACTCAGGGACGGCTCGCCTGCGATTGGCTCCGCGGCGGCGGCGGTGGGCAAGGGTGAGGACGAGGAGCGGGCGGCCGTCCGGGTCCAGCTCGAGAGCCTCGGGTTTCGGGTCGGAGGCGACCTCGCAGAGCGGTACGTTCTCTCTTTCTTCTCCTATGCTTCTCGCTCCGCCGGTCGTCCCGCGCATGTCCTGACCTATCGGTTCCCGCTCCCCGGTCCACTTTCTGTCCGTGTCTGCCCCCCCCCCCCCAACTGCCGCAGGCTCGCATTCGCGAAACCGCGCTTCACCGACTCGCTCGACATCGTCAAGTTCGTCTGCAAGGACCTGTGGACGGCTGCGTTCAACAAGCAGATCGACAACCTGCGGACCAACCACAGGGTGAATTGGCGCGCTTGTTCCAATCGATTCATTCCGTGCTGGTCCTCTGGCCGGGTGCGACGAGAGGCAGCGCGTCGCCGTTGGGCGCGCGCTCCGCAGCAGCCGGTCGTCGTGGAGGAAGGAGGAAGGAGGGTGGGGGGATAGGGCCTTGACTCGATTACGCTTGTGCTCCCCCTCTGGCAGCCTGATTGACTGCGCGGCCTTGCATGTGGCCGACCACTTGCTGAGCCCCCCCCCCCCTCCCCTTCCCTTACTTTTCGGATCGGCATCGCGCAGGGCGTTTTCGTCCTCCAAGACGCTGTCTTCCCACCCATCGCGCACATCTCAACACCGTCAGGCGGGCCGACCGACGTTCAGCTTGCCGCGCTTGTACGTCCACCTCTTGTGTGGCCGTTTATCAGACGTCCCTTGGGTACCTTGTCTTCCGTTGGCCTTGCGCTGAGACGACCTGGCGCTGTGCTTTGCTTCCCTCACCTCGCAGTACCTTGCCTTTGTCCGTCCCCCCCCAAACCTTCCATATTCTCCGTCCTGCCAACTGCACTTCACAAAGACTGATCTCTGCCTTCCTCTCTCCTCGCTTTCGACGCTCTACACCAGCCTCGCGGGCTGATACGCGGCGCCCTGGCCCGGCTCGGCCTGCCGTGCACCGTCTCTGCCGACTCTGCAGGGTTGCCCCAAGGTGCGCTCCTCCCTCCCTTCCTTCCCCCCTCGCCCCTCTTCTCTCCTTGCCCTCTCTTGGGGTTTCCCTTCGTCCACTCCTTCTCGCCTTCGCTCCACTTCCACGGCCTGACCTATCCCAACCCTCTCCCGTCTGACGCTCAGTGACGTTCCAGATCAAGACGTCCAAGGTCGGCCCTTAGCTCCCATCGGCCCAGCCATAACCTGCCTCGTCCGCACATCCTCTCCAGGGCTTCCCAGACAGACGCGTATCCGCCGCCCGGGATCAGGCCGCGAGCGTTGCCCCAACCCTTGTAACCCCCCCCCCCCTTTCCTCTCCCCGGAACCCCTGATAGGCACGGACTCGTGCGCTTTGAGCTGCGAGCATGACCCTTTCCTTCCTCGTCAACTCACCTGTCCCCTTTATCCTGAATTGGGGGGGGGGGTCCTTGGCGGCGGGCGGTCTGTTCTTGAATGAGACGCCAGGACCCCATTTTTGATGGGAGACGGGCAAAGCGGTGGGGGGGGGGGAGGCAAGGCAAGGGAAGGTCTCCCCTAACCCGTCGTGCTCTGGTGCCCTCCTGTCCAGATCGCCTGTAGAAAGGGCCCACGAGAAGGGGACAAGTCAGCGTGCCGGCGAGCCTGACCCGCGTCCCCTTAAACCCTTGCCAAGCTTCCGTCCCTCCTCTCAACTGGCCGCTCCAGTAGGCAGGGGCTTGAGAATCCAACGACCAGTAGGCAGGGGCTTGAGAATCCAACGACCAAGTGCCAGTTTCATGCCGATCCGTCCACCGCGGCTGCTGGTGCTGAGGGTGCAGGCAAGGGAGGGAGAGGCAAGCCGACGAGCGCCCGCGCCGCCCGCTCGAGGTTGCCGGATTGCAAGCGCAGGGCCTGCTCAGCGTCGGTCCTGGCGAGCTCGAACTCGGCCATCTGTCCGGAATTGGGGTCCAGCGGTAGAGGGAGGGGGGTTCCCACGGGGAAGAGAGTCTGAAGGTCAGCCTTCTTGGCCAGGCACGGATAGGACCAGCGCGTGGGGGCCAAAGGACGAAGGGCAAGGAGAGAGCGGAGGGGACGTTGACGCACGAGGTACGAGACGTCGGTCTCTGCGACCTGCTCCGAAGGCGCCGACGCCTCGGCCTCGGCCTTTTTGCGCGCCTCGTCGGCGGCGAACTGGGTGTTGAGGATGTCGCGCGCGACCGACTCGAGCTTGGACTTTACGTAGTGGCCGCCATCTGCGAACTGCGAGGGCGTCAGGGGGGGGGGGGGGGTCAGCCAGGGAGATCCCGTAGGGAGGAAGGGAGGGCTGCGCAAGGCGCGGTGAGGGAGGGAAGAGTGGGTCGCACCTCTTGCGTGACTTCTCCGACGGCGACGCGGCCAGCCATGGTCCTAGATGGGTTGAAGGAAAGGGGGAGAGGAGGTGCGTAGCCGTAGCAAGAGGGACTGTCGAGCAGTGATGAGGGTTGACGGGGACCATGGGCGACGAGCTCCCGCCCGAAAGTTCCAGCGCCAGGCACGCACCTCCCCCGACACTCTCGTCAAGAGCCCCTTCAGCTGGTCCTCCTTTGCCCCCCACCTACACTCACCCACACACACCATCTACGCACGATGCTCCCACCCTTACCCGCCCGCTCACTACGCCTACTCAGGTCAACATCATCATCGTCACCAACAACCGCCTTGGCAGTCGCTGCTGCCCGTCCGCCCCGACTGCCAGCCGCAGCCGCCGCCGCCCTCCACCTCCGACCCGGCACACCCGTCCGAACTCGCCACCTCGCACCGCCCCCCGACCCTTTGGCGCAAGCCGGTGGCAAGCGGGCGTTCAGTACTGTTCTGGCGCGGCCTGCGCCCGGTGGACTTGGCGGGATGCGCATGGGCCCGATGGGCGGCGGGGGGATGGAGAAGGGCGAGGCGCTCAAGCAGTTCGTCAGTTCACCCTCCCCTTTTCTCCTACCTCGCTCTCTCGCGCCCTTCGCTCTCTCGCAGGAAGGACCGCGCTCCGAATTGACGAGCTGGCGAGCGCTGACCTCGGAAACCCTCTCGCTTGACGATTGACCGCCTGACAGAGCGTCGACCTCACGCAGCTCGCAAAGGACGGCAAGATGGACCCCGTCATCGGCCGCGAGGACGAGATCAAGCGGACGATTCAAAGTTCGTCCCTTCCCGTCTCCCTCCCTCCCCCTCCAGACCCTGCAGCTTCTCGCTGACGAAACATCGGAACGTCACCCTTGATGATCACCCATCCGAGCGCAGTCCTTAGCCGGCGCACAAAGTCAAATCCGGTCCTGCTCGGCCCGGCCGGCGTCGGCAAGACGGCGATCCTCGAAGGGCTCGCGCAGCGCGTCGTCAATGGCGAGGTGCCCGAGGTGCGTCGCCTTGCATTCACGTCTGCTCGCCAGTCCTTGGCTTCCTCTACTCTTGTCGCTTACACAGCGTCTGACCTCCTCCCCCTTTCTCGCAATCCTGCGTTTCTCTCGTCTGCAGTCTCTGCTGGACAAGCGCGTCCTTTCGCTCGACCTGAGTGCGCTCCTCGCAGGCGCCGGTGTTCGCGGCCAGTTCGAGGAGCGATTCAAGGCGCTGCTCAAAGACATCGACGAAGAGGGCGGCGGAGTCATCTGCTTTATTGACGAGATCCATACACTGCTCAACCTCGGTCCGTCCCTTCGACCCCTTTTATGCTGCCCAAACCGTTCCAGCAGGATAGAGGGACGTGCTGACGCTGGCGCCTCCTCCATCCTGTCCACTTCGATCGTCAGGCAAGTCGGAAGGCTCGATTGACGCTGGCAACATGATCAAGCCGGTGCGCACCGGCTCGCCGTCCTCTTTGCTCTCCCCTTCGAGCGTACTGACCCTCCTCCCCGTTTTCGATCGACGCAGGCCCTCGCGCGCGGGCTGCAGCTCGTCGGCGCAACGACGCTCGACGAGTACCGCAAGACGATCGAGAAGGACCCTGCGCTCTCGCGGCGATTCCAGCCGGTCAAGGTGGAAGAGCCGACCGTCTCGTCGACCATCTCGATCCTGCGCGGGCTCAAGGCCCGGTACGAGGTGCATCACGGCGTGGGCATTTCGGACGCCTCGCTCGTCACCGCCGCCGTCTACTCGCAGCGATACATCCCCGACCGGTTCCTGCCCGACAAGGCGATCGACCTGGTCGACGAGGCCGCCTCGGCCTTGCGCATCGCCCAGGAGAGCAAGCCGCCCGCGCTTGAAGAGCTCGAGCGTGCCATCGTCACGCTCGAGATTGAGCGCGAGTCGCTCAAGAACGAGACCGACACGTTCTCCGTAGAGCGCAAAGAAGACGTCGAGCGCGAGCTCGAGGCTAAGAAGGCCGAGGCCAAGCAGAAGGAGGAGCAATGGGCGCAGGAGAAGGGCCGGCTCAAGAACCTCAAGACGCTCAAGGAGGTCCGTCTCACCGCTGTCCCCGCCTTCCCCCGTCTGACTAGCGCATTGATCCGTTCCTCCCCTTCCTCCGTTTCGGCATCCGACAGGACCTCGAAAAGGCAAAGATCGACCTCGAGATTGCCCAGCGCAACGGCGACTTTGAGGCAGCCTCGCGCCTGCGGTATGACCGCATCCCGACCCTGCAGTCGCAGATCCCGTCCGACTCGAGCGAGAACGCAAGCAGCGGCGACTTTGTCCTGCGCGACCGGGTCACGAGCGAGGACGTCGCCAACGTCGTCGCCCGCGCGACGGGGATCCCGGTGCAAAATCTGCTCAAGGGCGAGAAGGAGAAGCTGATCCACGTGAGTCTGCCCCTCCTCGATCGTCGTTCTCGAGCGTCGTGCTGACCCATGCAACTTTCTGCTCGCATCAGATGGAGGACTCGCTCAAGAACCGCGTCGTCGGCCAGGACCACGTGGTGACGGCGTGCGTCTCACCTGCCGGGCGGCCCTCTCCCTCAATTCTGCATCTCTGAACGCTGACCCCTCGTCTCCTTCTGCTTCACCCTCCGTCAGCGTCTCGGACGCCGTACGTCTCTCGCGCGCCGGCCTACAGAACCCGGAGCGGCCGCTCGCGTCGTTCCTCTTCCTCGGCCCGACCGGGTGAGTCCTTTGACCAGAAACCTCCCGCATTGCCTCCTGCGCGCGTCGCGTGCTGACAAGCAATCTCGCCTCTCTTTCCTCGTGGCTATCAGCGTCGGCAAGACCGAACTGTCCAAGGCGCTTGCCGGCTTCCTCTTTGACGACGAGAAGAACGCTCTGTGAGTCGACGGCCATGCGCGTATTCGTAGCGCAGCGCACGCGCACCCGGCTGACATGAAGCGTCTACCTCCCTCTCTTGCGGATCAGCGTCACCATCAACATGTCCGAGTACCACGACCGGCACACGGTCTCGCGGCTCATTGGCGCCGCGCCCGGCTACGTCGGCTACGAGGAGGGCGGCCAGCTGACCGAGGCCGTCCGCCGGCGGCCCTACGCCGTCATCAACCTCGACGAGGTCGAGAAAGCCCACCGCGAGGTGTCAAACATCCTGCTGCAGGTGCTCGACGAGGGCAAGCTGACCGACTCGACCGGCCGCGTTGTCGACTTCCGCAACACGATTCTGTGCCTGACGTCCAACCTCGGGAGCGAGGCCATGAACCTCCCCGACGCGGTCGACGAGAACGGCCACGTCGGGCCTGTCGCCCAGGCCGAGATCCTCGCCGCCGTCGGCCGCCACTTCCCTCCGGAGCTCGTCAACCGGCTCGACAACCTCCTCATCTTCAACAAGCTGTCGCACGAGGTGGTCGGCTCGATCGTCGACCTCCGGCTCAAGGAGATCCAGCGCCGGCTCGACGACCGGCGCATCACGCTCGACGCTGGACCCGAGGCTCGCGCGTGGATGGCCAAGGAGGGCTGGAGCGAGACGTACGGTGCCCGCTCGGTCGCGCGCTTGCTGCAGAAGGAGGTTCTGGCCAAGCTCGCGCGCAAGCTCGTCGAGGGCCGCATCCGGTACGTGTCCCTTTCCGCTTGGGGTTTACCTTCGCCGCCCTTCCGCCATCCCTCGATCCCGTGTCGCGCGCGCGTGTACTTACCACTTTCCCTCGCTTGCACCCCCTGTCTTCCCCCGCCCCTCTCTGTTCCCACACTGGCAGCAACGGCGACATCGCCACCATCACAGTCGCGGCGGACGGGCGCTCCCTCGAGGTGGCCGACGTCCACGAGCCCGACGCCGACGTCCCCGTGTACGACAGCCACCTGCTCGCGTCCGAAGACGTGTTTGACGAGGACGGCGAGCTCATCGCGGCCCCCGACGAGGCCAAGCTGTAGAGATTTGCGCGCGCGCGCGCTGATCACGTCGTAGAAAACGCTGGCTGGCTGGCTGGCTTTGGGATCTGTAGATTGCTCGATCATCTGCCTCTTTTCCCTCCCTCCCTCCCTCCCTCCCTCCCCCATCTTGCCGTCCTCCATCGTTTGCTTTCTCGCTCCCGGTCCGAGAGCAGTCTTTCGGCCGGGACCGGCATCACCTCTTTGCATCCCCCCCCCCCCCCGGCCTGCCCTTTTCGCCCGACCGCATCTGTTGTCCCCCCCCCCCCCGGCCGCCCCTCACTTGCACCGCTCAATCGCACGCCCTCTTCCTGCTCTTGCTTGCCCTCTCTCTCTCTCTCTCTCTCTTTCAAATGTCCTGTTCTGTCAGACGCGTGTGCGCGAGGTCGAAGACGGTCGGGCATGAAGAACATGTCTGGGTGCGAAAGGTACAACCACGAAGGCAAGGGGCCCCGGGGGGGGGAGGGGGAACGGGAAGGCGGTCCGAGAGGGGGGAGGGGGCGGTTGGGAAAGGGCGAGTGCGAGAGAAGAAAGGCGGGCGAAAGGGCGAAGCGCGAGGACGAAGCGAAAGGCGGATTAGAGGCGGGTGTGTGTGTGTGTGTGTGTGGGTGTGGGTGTGTGTGTGTGTGTGTGCGTGTGCGTGAGCAAGGGGAGGGTTGGGGGTTCGGGGAGGTCATGAAAGATGGCTGAGGGAGGAGGGGTCGAGCGAGCGAGCGGGCGAAAGACAGATAGAGCTGGTACGGCGCGAAGGCCGCGGGGGGGGGGGGGGGGGGGGGGGGGGGGCCCCCGGGGGGGGGGGGGGGGGGGGAAGGGGGGGCGTCCTGGGCAGGCACGACACAGAGGAAGGACAAGCAGCCTACACACCTCGTAGCAGCTGGCCAGTTGGACCCACCTGTCGGTTCGTGATAGA
>MVAK01000100.1:0-76286 GCA_014825535.1 Cystofilobasidium bisporidii
TGAGACATCTTATTAGTCGTCAAAGACGGGAGGGCGAAAACCGCCTGACGATGAGCGCCGACGCGACGAGTTTGACGCACGCCCACTCTCGCTGCGCTCGAGCGCACGGGTGGGCTGTGTTACGCTTTGGCAGCAGGTCAGGCCGACCCCGACCCGACTGGAGCTTTCATGGACAGTTGCCTGCCGCCCATCATCCATCGACTTCATTCACCGCCGACCCTGATCATGTCCACTTCCCCCGCTACCAACGTTGTCCTCGTGGGTGCCACCGGCCTGACTGGTTAGCGTACCGACACCTCTGCCTGAGACTGTCGAAAGGCGAGAGTATTGACCACGACGCTGCCCCACGCTGCGACAGGCGGCGCCGCCTTCCGCTCCATCCTCGGCTCCTCGACGTTCGCTAGCCTGACGACCCTCACGCGCAAGCCACTCGAGGCGCCTGCTTCCGCTGTCGAGTTTGGAGGCCCGACCTACAGCAACAAGGTCGTCGACTTTGGCAAGCCCGACTCGTGGGGCCTCGCCAAGGCAGCAGGTTCGAGCCCGGCCTCGTTCGTTTCCTGCCTTGGGACGACCAAGGCCGCCGCCGGCTCGCTCGCGGCACAGAAGGCCATCGACGAGGAACTCAACCTGACCCTCGCTCAGGCGGCCAAGGACGCCGGGATTGACACTGTGCGTATGTCTTGCTCCCATCTTGTAAGAGCTGCCTGTGACCGGGCTGACGTCGACCGATACTCCTCTCCGGCTCCGCAGTACATCCTCGTGTCCTCCGGCGCCGCCTCTGCCAAGTCGTACTCGCCCTACCTGCAGATGAAGGGCCGCCTCGAGGACGGCGTCAAGGCGATGGGCTTTAGAAGCGTCTACATCCTCCAGCCCGGCCTGCTGCTCGGTGCGCGAACCGTGTCGCGCACGGCCGAGAGCCTCACGCAGTCGCTCTTCCGAGGCCTCGGCCGCATCGGCCTGCCCATGTCGAAGCTGTCGATCGACGCCGAGGAGTGCGCTCTGATTCAACATGTCCTACTACCTCCTGTCACTTGATCGCTGACAGGCTTCGTCTCCCTCTATCGCCAGTGTCGGCAAGGCCATCGCGAGGCTAGCGGCCGAGCACAAGGAGGGCGTTCAGTGAGTCGCGCTGGCCCGACCGTTTGCGCCGTCGGAGCCCGTGCAGAGTGCTAACGTCCTTCCTGACCGCATGTACTTCCAGCTACCTGAGCAACTCGCAGATCATCGATCTTGCGAAGGGTGCCTGAGCAGTGCCCTTCGAACTTTCCGTCCCCCAATCGGCCTCATCAGCCTGGCCAGCCTCACTCTCCAGCCCTCACGACCCTCCTTGACGACGTCCTGATACGAATGATCCTCGCGCTGACCAGCCGTCTTGGATACAACGACTTTCTCTCAGCCTCGCTGTGCGGACGCGCTCCGTGACGGGTCATTGTGAAGAGCACTGGTATGCCTCGTCAAGGAGCGGCGGCGCCGTGCGACAGGGGCTTGATGCCAAACGTCTTCTCGAGAAACTGTCGGCTGCGGTCAAGCGCGTCCTTGATGTTTTGCGCCTGCCGGAAACCGTGGCCCTCACCTGCGGGCGATCAGCGGGAGCTTTCCAGGTCAGTGATAGTCATAGCACAAGCGGCGGCGGAGGAAGCAGAAGGTTGATGCGCACCCTCGTAATAGACGACCTCGACCTGGCCGCCGACGGACTCAATCTTCTTGGCCATCGTCGCCGCTTGATCGGGCGGGACGACTTTGTCGTCAAGGCCCTGCAGCAGCAAAGTTGGTGCCGTGATGTTCTCGGCCGAGTTGACGGGGGATCGCTCGCGGTAGACGTCCGGAACCTCGGTGGGGGTCCCGCCGACTGGGCAGGAGGGCGAGGGGTGTCAGCGCGCAAGGTTGACACAGATGAGAGGGGCGCACAGCTACCCACCCAGTCGGAACAGATATTCGCTCTCAAATTTGTGGGTGCCGTCTCTGCAAGAGTAGACGTGGATCGGTTGTGCGTCAGTCTCTAGCATGGTCAGGCATCAGACGACGCATGAAGACGCACGCAAGCAGCTTGAGGTCGCCGATGCCGTAAGAGGAGATGCCCGCTGCCCAGACCTCGCTCTGGGTCAGGCTGGCGAGGACCGTGAAGCCTCCAGCCGAGCCGCCCGTGATGGCGACCCGCTTGCCGTCGATGAGACCCTGGGCGGCGCAGTACTTGACAGCCTCGACCGAGTCGCTCACCTGCGGTCAAAGGACGAGTGGCCGAAAGAGCAAAGGTCAGACCGAGGCATTGGAAGAAAGGGGACCAAAGAGAAGCAAGAGGACTCGCATCGACGACGCCCCAATTGCCGCGGAGGCGATTGCGGTAGTCGCGGCCGTAGCCCGAGCTGCCGCCATAGTTGACGTCGAGGACGGCGAAGCCGCGGGTCGTCCAGTACTGGATGGGCCAAGCGAGGCCCTGCAGTGGCATCCGACAGCAAGGGACCAGCATGGTGAGCGGACGAGGAGCGACAGCAACGAGCAGACAAGACAGCAGGCCCACGAACCGGCAGCGCTTGCGAGGTCGGTCCGCCGTGGATCCGGACGACAGCGGGAGGAAGCGCCTTGGCGTCATCCGATGCAAACGCAGGGTTCTGTGGCGGGTAAAAGATGACGTTGAGATTGACCCGCTTGCCGGTGTCGCTACCAGCGCCGGGCACGTCAAACTCGAGGCCCTGGCCATGGCTGAAGATGCCATCGGGCAGAGACCCGCGCGGGATCGTGGCCGAGTCCTTGACCGTGTAGTAGTTTGCGCCGCCGGCGGGGGAGACGCTGAGAACGATCAGGGCGGACGGGCTTCCGTTTGAGGTCCCGGTCAGAAGCACCTGCGACGGCGAGAGAGCGCGGAGGTTCTCGATCACGACGAGCGGATCTTCTTTGGATTTGGGGTAGATCGACGTCGTCGTCTTGTCGAAGAGGTTGAGCAGGAGCGGGGTCGCGATCGAATTGATCGAGGGCGTGATGAGGGCGGTCGAGTCGTCGAGCAGCGCCCAGCGACTATTACCAAAAACCCAGTCGCCGCCTGCGAGGTCGGCCTTGAGCGCCTCCATCGCGAGCTCGGGCCCGCGCTGACCACCGACGGGCCATTTGTAGAGCAAATTGTAGCCCGTGGCGTCCGACAGGAAGAAAAGGGTCAAGCCGTCGGCCGAGAAGCGAGGCTGGCAGACTGAGCACTCTCCATCGCCGCCGGCGACGTGGACGACATCGCGCAGGACCTTGCCCTCGAGCCGCCCGACGTACAGCGACGACGATTCCCATGGCATGTTGGGGTGCTCCCACTCGTACCAAGCCACGACGGCGCCATCTGGGCCGCCAAAGCACGGCGAGTGATAGAAGTCGGAGCCCTCGCGCAGGATCGTGACCTCGCCCGACGACGCATCGACCAGGACAAGCCGGTTCAGGATGCCAGCCGCGGTAGTCGGATCGAGGTGGAACTCGTCGACGGCGAGCAAATACGGGTGAGACGACGCAAAGAGCGGGTGGGGCTGCATGGCGGCGTAGCGCAAGCTCGACGACTCAGCCGTGATCGGTGTTGGTTCGGTGCTGTCAAGGGCGACGCGGTACAGCCGTCCGTCCTTCAAGTGCGAGAAGATGACCTCGTCCGTGTCAGGTACGATGGTGAAGGCGCCGCCGCCGTACTCGTGGACGCGTGTGCCTGGAAGAAAAGGCGGGAGAGCGCTCGTCAGCGCGTGTGCGAGGGGAGGCAACAGTCAAGGCCCTGCTGGACCTACGAGCGTTCCAATCCGGCCCAAAGACATCCTTGCCCGGTCGGCTCTTGTCCATCGGCGTGCGGACGACGACGACCCTACCGCCTTCAGAAGGGCGCGCCTCGCTGTGATACTGGGGACCCGAGGGCCCGCGACGGTGGAAGTGGTCAGCTCAGACAAAGCAGCGTCTCACCCGCTGACGGCTGCGGGTCGGGTACCTCCGCCGGGAAGGGGGGCCTCACGAGGAACCGCTTGGAGACGGCCGTCTCGGCGAACGTGATGGCGCTGGCGACGATGAAGTCGGAAGTGATGGGACTGGTCCACGAGCCAAATGGCGCCTTCTGAGGCGTCTGACCACTGGTCATCGTGCTGAGGATTCTGCGAGAGGCGAGCTGGCTACGGACTAGGAGCTCGAGGGAAAGCGCCGGTGATCGCAAGGGCTGGGTGGAGGAACGGGATGGCGAGCGCGAGCCAGAGGCGAGATGCAGCGACCTAAGGCTGACTATCGAGGGCGCAAGAGATTTGCTAGCGAGGGCGGTGGGCGTGCGAGAGAGGAGGGCTAGGAGAGGTGCGACGTGAGATGGGAGGTGCACGCATGCCAACGGGTCGTCGCTGAGCGAGGTCGGGCAATTGTGGCCATGCGGCTGACTTCGGGCGCCCCGGGCAGCCACCTGCCTCTAGCAGCTCCGCCAGGTCTTCATCCCTGTCACAGGATCAGGCCATCCTGCGAGCCCTGGCGACTCTGTCTGCGTGGTCCGAATGAGTGACATGCTCTTCCTCCCGCGCCAGACGCTAGAGGGCGTGCTGACGGCAGTCGACCTCCTGCGCGCGTGCTTCCCGCTCGAGGACGAGCTCGAAGTGCCCGACGGCCTCGTCGACCGCCTTGCTCTTGCAGCTGGCGACACAACAGACTGCCACGCCATCAAGGAGGATCGCTTGGCGCTCCGCCTGCGCGTCGAGATCGACCAGGAGCAGGACCTTCATGCGACGGTTGAGATCGCCTTCCCTCTGCGGCTCGGACCGGCGGTCGACATCAGCGTAATCGACGCGGATGCTCCTCTCTTGCCGACCCTCACCCTGCTTCAGCCCGGCTGGCTCCAGAACGCTGCTTTCCAGCGCCTCGTCGATCAGCTCGCAGACGACGGCTCGTCGGACCAAGAAGGCGAACCCACGGCGGTCGTGCTCGACTACGTTCAGCGCCTGCAGCAGGCCGCCCGGACCTTCCTACGACCTTTTTCGGTCGCCTCGACGCGATCCTCATTCGACGGCTCGATCGACAGCCTCATCTTCACCACCGACCCTTTGAGCCTGCAGCCGCCTCCCGACATGACAAAGGAAATTCTCCTCTGCGTGTCCAAGATGCATCGTGCGTGCAGGTCTTCTTTGCTTGGGTAGGCTCTGGAGTCTGCAGACGACCCGCTGAGCGCGCGCCGTCCCTTACTTGCTCCGTCGCTTTCCCCTCGACAGACATCCGCAGCATGTCCAAATTCAAGAAGGTCAAAGCATTCGCGCTCGAGCACGGTGCGAGCGGGCTCGCCAAAACCGGTCGGCCAGGCATTCTGCTCTACGAGGTCGAGGGCAAGGAGGCGCTCGCCCGCTTCCTCGAGTCCATCAGAGGTGTGCACTGGGTCATCCTCAGCGTCTTTATCTCTCGTCCTCTGCTTCTCTTCAAATTCTGAGCCTTGTTGTACCTCCCTCTAGGCCTCCGGTACCTCGAATTTCACCATCTAGCCGCCTTTGCCCCGTCGCCTGCCGCCGCGACCAAGACGCCAGTCGTCCGACTGAACGACGGCGCTCCCGGTCTGCAAGAGGTCGAAGATACAAAGGACCTCATCCTAGCCGCAGAGAAGGTCGGTCACAAGGAGTGGCTTCGGAGCGCACTCGGAATGACGGGCAAGGGCGGATGATCGCGTTGATCCACCTATGTCGACGCTTCATACGGTCGGCCATCGGCCGCTCGCTGGCGTCAGCCCGAATCTCCTGAGCCATCGCTCATGTCTTGGGCTTCCCTCTGACGCTTTCGTTGCTACCTTCGTACGGGTCTTGGCGGTCGAACGAGGTTCTCTCAGTCAAAGTGCGTCGTCTGACGACGCTGACGTCCCCCCTAGAAAGCGGCACACAGCGGCTGACAAATCTCGTACACATACCCAGACCCGATCACAGGTGTCGCGGGCCCTCAGTCGTCAACCAAGGAGGCCGAGCGCACTACTGTCGGAACGTGAAGCCTCCCATGCGTCGCATGGCGATAGAAAGTGTGCGGCCAAGACGCGAAGGTGGAGTCTCCCCTGCACAGAGGCTCGAGTCGCACCGCCGCCGATGCCAATGTCATTTGCTTGGATCAATACCTCGAGGATGCCTGCCCGCATTGTCCCTTCGCAGGGCAGTCTCGAGAGCACTCCCTGGACCCTCGGTCTCACGCGACGCGCCGGGTGCGGTTTTTGCGCTCGGGCGGCGCCCGCAGCAGCCCCGCCGCCCGGCCCCCTCTCGCGCGGGCAGCCTCTCTCACTCCGAGCGCCCCTGTCGAGCAAGCCGTCGACACGTCCAGCTGGCAGCTTCCTCCTTGCCCTCCCCTCACTTCCTTTCACGCCCCCCCCCCCCCACCTTTTTGCACGCTCTCAATCGATCTCGTGGTCGTCGTGTACCAGCCTCGCCACTCGCCGGCTCATTGGACGGCTGCCGCCAGCTCTTTCGCGCGCTCAGCCCGCGCGTTCGTTCCCTTGGTCAGCCCGGCGTGTGCGTTTTCAGGCTGCCCTTGCCCAGCACGTCGCCAGCTCGACAGTCCTCGCAGCCGGTGCACAGGTCGGTGGCTCCTGCTGCTCGCATGTCCGACGCTGGAGCTGACCTCGGCTCTCGACCTGCCCTCCCTTGCTCGCCACGCCATCGCTCGCAGCTCGCGCTCCTTCCCCCCTAGCGCGCGCCGGCCCCTCCCCGCCTGCTCACGCAGCACGCCAAGCCCCCTTCCTTCTCCATTTCCTCGCACGCGATCATGTCCACTGAGGCGTACGGCAGCACTCCTGGAAGCTGGCGGCAGTCTCTTCTGTTGCCCAATGACCGGCACTCACGCCGGCAGTCGCAGTTGCGACCGGGCGAGGACGACTTCGAGGAAGACGAGATGATCGACCCGGAGCTCAGGCTTAGAACCGTCCGCACAGCCGGTACGTCGCCGTTTCGCTCGCACCTTCACAGTACGAGCCCTCTCATTCGGAGCCATTCAAGATGGTCCTGACTGGCGCTGCCCCCTCTCGTTCGCTGGCCTTTGCGTGTAGCTTCGGCCATCGCGGTCTCTATCCATAACGAGGACCGCGCCAACCGCACGCGACGCTTCCTTGGCCTCGGCCGGCGCACTGACCGAGATCCTGAGACGAAGCGGTCCAGCATCCGGGGCAAGCGAAGGTTCAGCGGCAAGACGGCCGGCGAGGCTAGCAAAAGCAGCGCTGGGGGCGGCGAGGAGGAGGACGTCGTGCCGCCCCCCGCAGCGGCCAAGGGATCGGAGCCGACAGGCGCGCGGCGAAACGTCTACGTCAACCTCGTGCGTCCCGGGTCGTCGCCCGACGGCCGCCTCTCTCCCAAGCGCACAGCCAGGCTGACTGGTTCTTTTACCCTCTGTTCCCTAGCCGCTTCCGCCCAACGAGCTGTACAACGACGACCCGGTCGTCCGCTTCAGCCGCAACAAGGTCCGGACGAGCAAGTACACGATCCTCACGTTCCTGCCCAAGAACATCATCTTCGAGCAATTTCGCAGGTGCGCGCCCCTTCTCGTGCTCAGCTCGCGCTGCTAGGAAGGCAGTTCTTTGCTGACCTGCTGCCTATCGCGTCGCCCTTCGCAGAGTCGCGAACATGTACTTCCTGCTTCTCGTCGTTCTGCAGAGTAAGCACTTTCCTCTTGTCGACCCCGGTGCTACGTCCTTGCTGAGGCTCTCCCACCACACAGTCTTCCCGATCTTTGGCGCCACGACGCCGCAAATCGCCATGCTGCCTTTGGTGGCCATCCTGACCCTTACGGCCATCAAGGATGGCATCGAGGACTACCGGCGAGCCGCGCTGGACGAGGAGGTGCGCGCCTTGAGGGCATCTTTCCCTCTCCTGGCCGACGGCCTTGCTGACACGTGATGCTTCAATCTTCTCCACCCTGCGTGCAGGTCAACAATTCGGCGGCGACCAAGCTCGGCGGCTGGAAGAACGTCAACCAGCCTCGGGACCCTAGGACCCTTGTCGAGCGCCTATTGGGCTTCCCCAATCCAAGTGCGTCCTTGCGGCGCCTGAGCGGCATTTCTTGCCGACCGACCTGACGCTGACCTGCGTCTTGTGCGGCCGCCAGACGACAAGACGTCGAAGGGCGTGCGCAAGCTGCGAGAGAAGGAAGCCAGAGAGGGCAAGGAGATCGTCCTGCAGAAGTCGGCGCCGGTGGCGGATGATGGGGAGGCGGACGAGTCGCTGGATGACAGCATGCGCGAGAGTTACCCGATGGACGACATCCAGTCGGTGAGTTGTACCTCCCTCATCCGTGGCGCTTGGCGACGAGCCGAGCTGACGGCGCCGCGCTCGCGCAGGTCGACTCCCACGGTCCATCCGAGCTGCGGCTGGGCGGCGACCATCCAGACCTCAGCTACCTCGGCCAGGGAGGTCGGGGCAGATCGGGCTCGGTCGGGTCGTATCAACCGTCGGTCGCCACCTCGGGCCCAAGCCGGCAGTCCATCGGGGTCGTCGACTGGGATCGCTCCAGTCCAGGGACCGCCAAGTGGGAGCGGACGCTTTGGTACGTCCAGACATGCCACGATCTCTGGTGCGCTGCAATCGCGCGCGCTTTGGTCCTGAAGCAGTCAACCTCGCTCCATCGCAGGAAGAAGCTTGAGGTCGGCGATATCGTGCTGCTCCGCGACGACGAGCAAGTCCCAGCGGACATCGCCGTCCTTTCGACGGCCGACGCTGACGGTGTCTGCTATGTCGAGACGAAGAATCTTGACGGCGAGACCAATCTCAAGGTCCGAAAGTCGCTCAAGGCCACGTCCAACATCAACTCGGAGGAGGACGTCGAGCACGCACGCTTCATGGTGGACGCCGAGCCGCCGACGGCCAACCTCTACACGTTCAACGCCGTGCTCAAGTACTCGACGCGCGAGGTCGCCCCTGATGGCGGCCCTCTGCGCCCATCCGCGACCAACGCGTCGGCAGGCTCGGTCGGCTCGGCCTGGAAGGACAAGGTTGAGCCGATTACGATAAACGAACTCCTCCTGCGCGGCTGCACCATCCGCAACAGCGGCTGGATCATCGGCCTCGTCCTCTTCACCGGCCAAGACACCAAGATCATGATGAACGGCGGAGAGACGCCGGTGCTTATCTTGGTTCGACTTTCGACTCCCTTTTGTTCGCCGCTGACCCTCGCTTCGTCTCCTCCTTTTGCTCGCAGTCGAAACGAAGCAAGATCGAGGTCGAGACCAACTTCAACGTCATCATGAACTTCATCATCCTCATGGGCCTCTGCGTCGCAACCGCTGTCGGGTACGGCGTCGTTGAGCACCAGACAGGCCGCAGCTTCAACGTATTCGAGGAGGGCTCCCAGCCGTCTGACAACTACGTCGTCAACTCGCTCGTCATCTTTGCGTTCGTCCCGCAAAGCTCACCTCCTGTACCGGGCCTCGCGCGCCAGCTGACAATTATACATCACCCACTCCTTCAGGTCCGGTCTGATCGTCTTCCAGAATATCGTCCCGATCTCGCTCTACATCTCGATCGAGATCGTCAAGACGGTTCGTGGCCTCGACTTCCCTTCCTCGAAAGCGCTGCATGTCGTCGGACTGTGCGCTGACCACGCTGGACCCGTTCGCGCTGCAGATCCAGGCCATCTTCATCTTCCAGGACATTGGTTAGTCCATGAGGCTTCCGTTGCTCTGGCGCCCTTGTGCGCCCAGACTGAGCCAATTATACTCCCCTTCTTGCAGAGATGTACTATGAGGAGCTGGACACGCCTTGCGTCCCCAAAACCTGGAACAGTGCGTTTCTTTCTACCGTCCCCTCTTCGTTGCCGTTCAAGCCTTTGCTGACGCGTTCTGCGGCCTGCCAGTTTCGGACGACCTCGGCCAGATCGAGTACATCTTCTCGGACAAGACGGGCACGCTCACGATGAACGAGATGAACTTCAAGAAGTGCTCAGTCAATGGCGTCACGTACGGCGAGGTGCGCTGCTCCCTCCTCTCGCCCCGCTACACTCGCGGCTCGCTCTGACGCTGATTGATCCGATGCTGCAGGGCGTGACGGAGGCGATGCTCGGCGCGGCCAAGCGCGAAGGCCGCGAGTTGCCCGATATGGACGCCCAGCAGGCGGTCGAGGCCGAGTCTCTGCGCATCATGCTGGAACGCATGCGCAGAGGCTGGAAGAACCGCTACCTGCAGGAGGACAAGGTGACCCTCATCGCTCCAGACCTCGCGGCCAACCTCGCCGATCGGTCCAGCCCGCACCGGAAACCCATCATCGACTTCTTCCGCGCGCTTGCCATCTGCCACGGCGTTGTCGCCGACAAGGACCCCGACAATCCCTTCCTGATCGACTATAAGGCCGAGTCGCCCGACGGTGCGCCTTCCTGACTCCGATTTCATCTTTCGCGCCGTCCTATGCGAGACGCTGAACCAGCATGGGCCATTCCCTATCAGAGGCCGCGCTGGTCGCAGCCGCGCGAGACGCCGGCTTCGCCTTCATCCACAAAAACAACCACCATCTGGACATCGAAGTACTCGGACAGCCCGAGCGCTGGACGCCGCTCCGCGTGCTCGAGTTCAACAGCACGCGCAAGCGCATGAGTGTTATCGTACGCAGCCCAGAGGGCCGCCTCATCATGTACTCGAAGGGCGCCGACTCGGTCATCATGGCGCGCCTGCGCAAGGACCACGATCAGGCGATCATCACATCGACCCAGCAGGATCTCGAGACGATGGCCAACGCAGGGTTGCGCACGCTCCTCGTCGGTTACCGCTATCTCGACGAGCAGGAGTACTTCGACTGGTCTAGGGCGTATGATGCCGCCGCGAGCGCCCTGCGCGACCGCGACGAGGAAATCGAGAAGGCATGCGAAACGATCGAGCAGGACCTGATCATCCTAGGCGCGACCGCGCTCGAGGACCGCCTCCAGGCCGGCGTCCCAGACACTATCGAGCAGCTTCACCAGGCCGGCATCAAGCTCTGGGTGCGTCTCCGGCTGGCTCCTCTGTCCTTCCTGATGCGGGCCGACTGCTGACGACTTTGCATTTGTCATCGCAGATTCTCACCGGTTCGTCCCCCGCCTGTATCTTGCGACGACCTGGGCACTGATCTGACTGACGCCACTCTTTGGTCTTCATGTTCATCCAGGCGACAAAGTCCAGACGGCTATCGAGATCGGTACGTCACAGTCTCGCTCTCTGTGACCAATGTCGTTGCCCTCTGACGCCCGCTTGCCGCTTCATGTCCCAAAGCCTACAGCTGCAATTTGCTCACCAACGACATGGAGATTTTCATCCTATCGGCCGAGACGGAGGATGGCGCGCGCTTGCAGATCGAGGGCGCTCTGAACAAGATCGCTTCAGAGCGCGGTCCGCCCGCCGTCGGCCGGCAGAAGATTTCGGGCTCAGCGCCTGCGTCGACTGGCTTTGCGGTCGTCATCGACGGTGACACGCTTCGCTTCGCCCTCGACAGCGGCCTCAAGGACCTCTTCCTCAGTCTCTCGACGCAGTGCGAGACGGTCGTCTGCTGCCGCGTATCGGTCAGTCGACGCAACTTGCCTTGTGGATCTGCGTACGGCGGCCGGCACGTGCTGACGCATCAGTCGTTCCCGTTTGTCCCTTGCAGCCTGCTCAAAAGGCTGCCACCGTTCGCCTCGTCAAAGTCGGGATGAAGGCAATGGTGTGTCTTGCCGCAAGGACTCGTGCGAGATTACGCCGCAATGCCGCTGACCATCTGACGGTTCCCTCTTATCTCTGAAGACGCTCTCGATCGGCGACGGAGCCAATGATGTGCGTCTGAATTTGTGTCTTGTTGGTCTCTAGCGAGATGCGCCCCGCTGATGTTTTCCTGCTTCACTCGGATCTGCAGGTCGCCATGATCCAGGAGGCCAACATCGGTGTTGGCCTCTTTGGCCATGAGGGCAGTCAGGCTGCTATGAGTGCCGACTACGCCTTTGGCCAGTTCCGCTTCCTGACTGTGCGTAACCCGTTCTTCCTGCGCAGGCACGTAGACTGTCACTGAGCACCCTTTCCCTTGCCGTTGCAGCGTCTTCTTCTCGTCCGTGAGTGGTCCTAAGGCGCCTCTCCCCATACAGCCCATGGAAACGGGTCTGATCCCCTGCCCCCTCTTCCTCTCTCAGATGGCCACTGGTCTTACGTACGCATCGCAGAGTCAGTCCTCGCCTGCGCATCTTTGCCTCGACCCCCGATCGACTGACTTGCTTGTCTCTGCACGGCGCTTCAGGATGCACGCCAACTTTTTCTACAAGAACCTTGTTTGGACCGGCACGCTCTTCTGGTACTGCATCTTCAACGAATGGGAGGCTACCGTGCGTCCACCATTCCCTCGATTGGCTCGCTATCGATCGGGAAGATGCTGACTGTCCAGCTTTAAACAGTACCTTTTCGAATACACCTTCATTCTGCTCTACAACCTCATCTTCACCTCCCTTCCAGTATGTAACATCTCGCTCTCTGAGTCTTCCTCTTGACTTCGGCGACGATTCTGAAGCTGACGCTTCATCGCTGCTCGCCCTGCCAGGTCATTGTCCTCGGCGCGTTCGATCAGGACGTCAACGCCAAGGCCCTGCTTGCATTTCCCCAGCTCTACGAGCGCGGTATCAAGGGCCTCGAGTACACGCGGACCAAGTTCTGGATGTACACGCTCGACGGCGTCTACCAGTGCGTCACTCTTCCCATCTCTACTCACCTCTTGCACGCTCTGGCTGACCTTCTTCATTTTTGCCTTCACATCACCAGGAGCGCGATTTGCTTCTTCATCCCTTACCTTGTCTACGCCGGCGGCCGGACCTGGTGAGTACCGAACTGCTCGAAATAGAGCGTCGATGCAGGCTGGCACTGATGCGTTCGATCCCTTCTCGTCTCAGGGCATATGACGGCCTGGACACGAGCTCCATGTACGAGCTGTAAGTGTCCTTGGCCTCCTTACCGATCAAATGTCTCGGGTGCCTGTCGCTGACTTTCTCGCGCCGGTCCTCTTCCAGCGGCACGACTGTCGCTGCCGGCGCAATTGCGACAGCCAACCTCTTCATCGGCCTCAACTCGCGCTAGTGCGACCCCTCGACCCCTCGAGCATCTGTCCCTGAGCTCGCGCTGACTTGCAATTTACCTCTCGCTTGTCTCAGCTGGACCGGCATCACGTGGTTCGTCATCATCGTATCGACCCTACTGTGCTTTTTGTGGATCGCCATCTACAGCGTGAGTCGGCCACTTGATTCCCGTCCGCTCTCGGCCGCCTGCATCCCATCTCGCTTCTTCTCGACCCGTGCGCTCTCGCTGACCGCCCATCGACCGCTCTTGCCCGGCCTAACAGATGTTCTCGACATTCTTCTACGACTTCGAAGTCGCAATCTTGTTCCCTGCCGTCAACTTCTGGGCTACGATCCTCGTCGTCGTCGTCCTCTCGATCGGACCGCATTACCTTTTCAGAGGACTCATGGGCTTCTTTTTTCCGTGCGTCTTTCAACCGCCAGCTCTCGTCGACGTCGCCCTCGAGTCCGCGCTGATGCATCTCCTTTCCGTTCACACGCAGGCTCGACAAGGACCTCATCCGTGAGGCCTGGGTCAGTGGCGACCTCAAGGAGCAGCTTGGGATTGAGCCAAAATCGAACAAAAACCGGCGCCCGGTCGATGCCGAGCTGCACTCGCAGGACGCGCTCAAGAGCCAGTCGCAGCGTCTGCGGTCCTCCATCCCGTCCGAATCGGGCGACTCGGAGCATGGAGGCGTCGCCTACCGCCCGGCCATGACTTCGTCGACAAGTACGATCGGACGGTCGACCGACCTCAAGTCGCCCCTCAAAGTGGCGTTCTCGTTCGGCCCGCAGCCAGACGTGCCCGACATCCAGTACCACTACGCGCGGGCCGCCTCCCAATCGCAAGCCGCCAGCAGCGACAGCCTGCCCTTCAGTCCCTATGCAGAGACGCCGACGACGTCCGGCGTTGCCGACTACTATGCCGAGCCTCCGCTGTGGGACTCAGCCGCGGTGGCCTCGCACAAACTCGACCCGTCCCAGGAGTCGCAGCAGTCGTGGGCGACGGCCGCCGAGAACCAACACGGCCACGCATGGCGGTCACCGTTGCAGAGCGGCACCCCGTCGCCCCACACGGATAATGACGACGTGGACGACGACTATGCCAGGCACCAGGGTGGATTCGCTTACTGAGCCCTCCTCGTGTCCTGCCTTGTCCCATGCGCAAGCAAGGAGCTCCTTGCTTGCGCCGTGTCGGAGCCCCTTTGTACAACCCATCGCTCTCTTGACCCCCGTCCCCGACGATTCCCCTGCTCCCCTTAGACCATACCCTATTGCTCTTCTTCCCTTGCGCTCAAAGTGGTTAGATGTCTGTTCAGACTCTGGTCGCTGTGAATGCCAGGCGACGTGTGCACCACCCCATCGACCGAGACTCATCGCCCCGAAATTTTCGTCAAAGCCCGACCAAGGAACCCAAGCGGGGTGGCTGCGTTTGGGGAGGCTTTGGTGCGCAGCTTCCGTCTCCGTCGCCTCTTCGCCCTCCTTCCTTCGACCGATCCTTTTCAACGATCAGGTCGCCAAGGTCGTTGGGCGGTTGGGCAAGCTCGCTGACCTCTGACGTTGACCCTAGCACCTGCCCTTCCCATTTTCTTCTGCCCCAATGACCGCTGCAAACAGCTCGCCCGTCAAGCGCTTCCTCGAGCAGGACGTGCGCGAGCACCACCAGCCTGGCGACATCTGGGGTGAGCTTGCCCACGAGCTGTTTACTCTCTTGCTCCCTTTGCCCAAGCGCTCAGCCAATGCTGACTGAACCTCTGTTCTCCCTCTTCTTTTCCGTTTCAGTATCGTACAAGGACATCGTCTACGACATCTCGGCCTTTGTTGCCGACCACCCTGGCGGGGACGACGTCCTGCTGTCGTGGGCCGGCCTCGATGTCACGGCCGTTATGGGTGACGGTGAGGTCCACGAGCACAGCAAGGTCCGTCGCCGCTTTCCTCCTTTTCATTTGCGCCTAGAAGTCCGCTTGTCTGACGACCTCTGACTGGCCCTCTATGAACGACGGCGACGTGCGCCCGCAGCTCGCGTACGAGATGCTTTCGCCGTTCGCCATCGGTCGCATCATTCGCCCGCTCACGACCGTCGATGACAGCTGGAGCTACCGCGACGACTTCAACCCGGACGACACCGACATCGCCCTCGACCTCGCACAGACCCAGTTCCTCGATCTCACGCAGCCCTTGATTCCGCAAATGTGGCAAGGAAGATTCTCCAAGGCGTTCTATCTCGAGCAGGTCCACCAGCCGCGGCACCTGCCCTACTCGGCCAAGCTTTTTCCTTACCCGTGGCTCGAGGTTCGCTGGCCCCTTTTCGAAAAGCATCTGTGATTCAACACTGACGTCGATTTATCACCCCTCCAAGCAGGTCTTCACCCTCACGCCGTGGTATTTTGTGCCGATGTCAGTGGCCACTTCGTTGCGAATCTCGCTCTGCTCCGGCTGAAGTCTTGTTGTCTTCCTTTGCTGTCTTGACATCTAGTTTCTGGCTACCAATCGCGGCAACCTTCTTCCTGCTGTCGTCCATGCAATTCAGCCCAGCGTCGGCGGACACGACCCTGCGCCAGATGGGCGACGCCCTCCTGAGCGGGGTGAACATATCCCTCCCGGATCTCGGCTCCTTGGCCAAGTCGGGCGTCTGCTGGACCACAGGCGTCTTACTCTGGTGCGTACAATGTGACCTCTTGCTTTAAGCCGGATTGCCATTCTGGCTGACGCGCCTTCCCAACGTGCGCTCGCCAGGACCCTGTGAGACAAGTTTTCTTGCGTCGGCTTGCATGCACGCACCGGTACTGACCACCCGGGTAGCCTCGAGTACTTCTTCCACCGCTGCGTATTCCACCTCGACGACAAGATGCCAGACCATCCAAAGATGCTGCTGCTCCACTTTTTGATGCACGGGATCCACCACATGCTGCCAATGGCGCGTCTCAATCTCGCTACCACATCATACGACACGCCTCTTGCGCTGACGACACCATCGTCTTGGTCCCTACTTCCTATAGGACCGCATGCGTCTTGTGATGCCTCCCGTGCTCTTCTTCACGCTCCAGCTGCCGTTTACGACGCTCGCCCGCCAGATTCTGCCTTGCTCGGTCGCCAACGGCGTCATCGCCGGCGCCTTCACGGCCTACGTTGGATATGATTGCCTGCACTACTTGTGTGTTCTCAGCTTCTGTCATCTCCCGGATTCCGGCATGCTTCCGACGAGGACGTTTCCGCTGATATGTTGCTAAGCTCGCGGTGGCAGCTTCCACCACACCAAGCTGCCGGCCGCGTTCAAGGCGCAGAAGTCGTTCCACATGCGTGCGTCCGTTCCACCTCTACCGAAGTCACTCAATGAGCTTATGCTGACACTCTCGCTCGACCGCGGTCACCCTCCCCAGAGCATCACTACCGGAACTTCGAGCTTGGCTATGGCGTCGTGCATCTCCTGCGTTGCTCTGCATCTTGCGCTCGCAGGACCTGACTTGCTGCGACTGACGCTGGCGCTTCCCTCCCTGTCTGCCATCTACAGACGAGCAAATTCTGGGACGTCGTGTTCCGCACGGACTATGACGCGCCGGCCAAGGCTACGACCTGATTCTCTCACGCCTGGTGCGTCCTTCTTTGGGCTGCTACGACCAACGCGATGCGCCGCATGCTGACGACGACCTCACGCCCCTGGTTCGTGGTGTTGACACAGACATGACTCATCTAGGGCGCGCGAGCGCGAGAGAACTTTCTTCCACCCCCCACTTCCATTCCTGCTGCAGCTACCACACAGTAATCAGTGCTTCTTGCCGCATCCGCATGGCGCCTGCTTTCGCTCCTGGTCCTCGCGCTCGATACGCGCGCGCTCCAGCACGACGAGCTCCTTCTCGCGGGCCTCGAGCATGCTCGTGTCGACCTCGCGCAGACGGCCAGTCTCGACCTCGTACACCCAGCCCGTCACCTTCGTGCGCTGATCGAACAACGGGTTGTTGCGGAGCCAGTCAACGTCCCACTTGACGCTCGCGCGCAGGCGAGCCTCGTCCGCTTGCAGCGGCCCGCTGTTCGCCGGCGCCGGCGGGAAGGGCAGGAAATTAGTCGACGAGATCTGGAACGGCGCCGTCGTCGGCAAGTGGCCTGAGGACGACTTGTCGAGCAGCTTGGCCCGGAGCGACATCTCGGTGAAGGTGAGAGCGGCGCAGTCTGCGGGCAAAGAGTAGGGTCAGCTTGAATTGACTCTTTCATATCAGCTGACCGGCCGTGCGGACTGACCGGTGTGCTGGATCTAAAGGCACGAATAGCAAAGGAACGGGGCGCGTCAGTCTGCGCACGGAAGGACACTCATCCGAAAGCATGGAACGCATGAAAGCCAAGGCTGGGGAGGCGACTGACCAGCATGACCTCATCGAGGCCAATCTGCGTCTGGCTGATGACCAGGCTGCGGATGGCTGACCGTTTGAAGAAGGGAAGGGGTAGGGAGGTCGGGTCAGCGGCCCGCTTTGCGCCCGAGGGAAAACATGATCGGTTTGCGCAACGGCTCCGCGCGCGATAAGACGGGGGCAGGCCGACGCACCGTCCTGGATCCTGCCGCCGGCCGTGCGGATGATGTGGCAGTCACCGTCCTCGACGCCAAGCATGTCGAAGACGTTGATCCTGCTGTCCATGCCTGAGATATCACCACCGAAGGGGGAACGGGAAGCGGGGGAATCATCGGTCAGCTCGTGCGGGCTCGAGCTCACCCACGCGGCAACGGCGAGGACGCACAGGTCACGATGGCCGTCTTGAGGTTCAGGCCAAGCGGCTTGGCCTTGGTCCGGTCGAATCGAGCAACATGAGCGGCGTTGCGCTTAGCCAAGAGTGCGGCGACGCGAGCGGGCATGGCTGGCGTTATCGAGGAGGCAGCGAGAGGGAGGCAAGAGGGGATGGAGGCTTGGCGACGCTATGGACGGTCTGCTCAATCTCAAAACGCGAGGTGGATGTAAGCTCCGGGTCTGCGGAGACAGCTAGAGAAGTGCAAAACGAAGAGAAAGGGACGGACGCTTCAGGCTGGCGTGGCGAAACGGACGGGGAAAGGTCGGGCGGGTTGGGGAGGGCGTGCGAGTCAGCGCTGAGCTGCAGAGGAACTCCTTCTCCTCACTCGTCGCCTCCGCTGGAACGAGGACGAGCCAGGAGGGTTCGACAATGTTCAGGACGGACCCATGCAGTCTGGCTGGGCCGGCCAGGTGATGTGCGGACAGGGACGGGGTCCTCGGGGCGAAGAGGGTGACGGTTGGGGGGGAGACATTCAGAGCTCCGGTCCCGAGCCAGAACAGCGGGTCCAGGCCGTACCTGTCACGCCCATCCCCTCCCTCCTTGTCTTCCCTTCAGTCTCGGACCAGCACGCACTCACACAGGCAGCCTTGCCTGGGAGGTCGTCGCCCGTCGCGCTTGCTCCCTCTCGGCCGGTCGTTGAGACGAGACGACCATGGCTCCTCCGCGTTCGCCTTCGCCGATGCGGGCGTACCGCTCGTCTTGCGACGCCGCCCGCCGGCCCGTCCTGGCGTCGTACCTGATCCTCGGCTTCATCTCGTCGGGCACGTACGGCCGCGTATACAAGGCCCGGCTTCGGCCGGCATCGACAACGTCGTTTGACCCGACCCGCCCGACTCGGCCGGGCGACAAGGAGGGCAAGGAGGGCGAGCTGTTCGCCATCAAGAAGTTCAAGCCGGACAAGGAGGGCGAGGCCGTCACCTACACGGGCATCTCGCAGAGCGCGATCCGCGAGATCGCTGTGCGTCCTACCTCTGCCTTCTCTTCTCGCTTGCTCACTTGCAACCTCGAGGCTGACCCGGGGTGCCTTGTCGGGTCAGATCAACCGCGAGCTGTCGCACGTCAACGTCGCGTCCCTGCGCGAAGTCATCCTGCAGGACAAGTCGATCTTCATGATCTTCACCTACGCCGAGCACGACCTGCTGCAGCTCATCCACCACCACTCTCAGGCGCTGCGGTCGCCCTTCCCGCCGTCGACGCTCCGGTCGCTGCTGTGGCAGCTGCTCAACGGCGTGCTCTACCTCCACACCCACCACATCCTGCACCGCGACCTCAAGCCGGCAAACATCCTCGTCACGAGCGCCGGCTGCGTCAAGATCGGCGACCTCGGTCTCGCCAGGGTCGGCAGGGACCCTCTCCAGGCGCTCTGGCAAGGCGACAAGGTCGTCGTCACCATCTGGTATCGCTCTCCCGAGCTCGTCCTCGGCGGCCGGCACTACACCGGCGCGGTCGGTGCGTAGATCTCACGGCCTCTTTCGTTCCCTCTGCCGTTCCTGAACGTCACTTCCTTTCATCGTGCTTGCCTCTGTCAGACATCTGGGCTGTCGGCTGCATTTATGCAGAGCTGCTGTCGCTACGGCCCATCTTCAAGGGCGAGGAGGCGAAGATTGAGAACAAGAAGCACCTACCGTTCCAAAAGGACCAGATGTTGCGCATCCTCGAGGTGCTCGGGACGATAGACAGTGCGTGCTCACCCATCCGGTCCTTTGCCGATCCTTGCGCCGAATGGGCCTCTGTGTTTCTCGGGCTGACCGCGCGCGCCTTGCCCCCATCCTGACCGCCATTTAGAGGACCGTTGGCCGAGCCTGAGCCAGTATCCAGAGGCGTCCCACCTCGCGCGCTTTGAGCAGTGCGTCGTGCCGCAACCACGGATTATGTTGCGCACCTGCCGGTAACCTGCGCCTGCTGACACGCCTGCACGTCACCCCTGCTCAATCTGCAGCTACCACCCCTCGCTCGCCCACTGGTACAAGACCAAATCGGGCCCGTCCTTCTCGCCAAAGGGCTTCAATCTGCTCGAGCGCATGTTCGAGTACGACCCGAGCCGGCGGTGCACCGCACGCGAGGCGCTCGACAGCCCATTCTTCAAGGAGGCCGATGGTGTCAACCTGAAGTGCGTGCCTCTCCTTCCGCTGTGCTGAGGCTGCGACGGACAACAAGCTGACTTGCCCTTTCGATTTCTTGCTCACTCTCTCGCCAGCGCCTTCCAAGGAACGCGCCTAACGTACCCAAACCGGCGCGTGACCAACGACGACCTGACGCTGACCTCACAACAGTCGCACCCGCCGATGCCGACGATGCCGCTCTCTACAGCGGGCGTCCTGCCTCAATCGCGCCCGGGCAGCCTGCACCCTGCGGCGACGGGCGCCGGTGGCGGTGGGGGAGGAGCAGGCAGCATCCCTCCGCCTGCGCCGCCGACCAACCCTCTGCCGCCGGTGTACCCGCCAACCGGCCCAGGTACGGGCGGGCAGACGCGGCCAGGCAGCTACAGGCCGTCTTCGTCTGGTGGTGGTAGCGGTGCCCCCAGTGCAGGGGCCGGGGGCAGGGGAGTCGTCGGGAAGAAGAGTCGACTGGGCTGAACGACGGTAGGGAGGATGCTAGGCGGGCGGCGGGACGTCGGCTGTCCCTCATCGAGCCTTGACGAGCTTTCATGACCCTTTTCACGACGGCCTCGCCATGTGAGCGCTTTTGAGGTCAGCAGTGATGCCCTGAGGCTCGTCGAGCGGGGCAAGTCGTTTCATTGGGGTTCGTAAATCGTCGCTTGGGGGCGTCGGCTGCCCTGCCGCCGCCCCCTGCTTGTTCTTCCCACTCCATGCTCCCTTCACGTCACTCACTTTTCTAAGAAGAAGTCCACGCTGTCCATTTGACAAGCTCTCGAGGGCTGAGTTCAACCGGTACGAGCCCGGTAGGTCGAGGGAAGTGCAGAGACCCAGCCGTCAAGGTGACCGGAGTGACCGCAGCCTCTCATGCGCGGCCGCCTCGGAGCTGCAGGGAGGCAGGTATGCGGGAGGGAGCGAGGGCCGGCGTCAGCCTCCACGAGCAACGTGGTCCGGCACCAGAAGGGAGGCTCGAGAGCGACGTACGGCGAGGACCAGGTGGATGACATTGCCGCTCTGGATGCCGTAGCTCTTGAGCGTGTTGGTGTCGACCCTGACTCGTCAGCCGCACGCGCGGGATCAGTCAGCTCCTGGACGAGGTCGACACGGTGGGCGACGTGCGGACGACGCACATGGCCTTGCCAGAGTAGATGAGACGCTGCTGGGTGGGCGGGATGCCCTCCTTCTCCTCCATCTTGTTCTTGACATCCATGATCTGGAACGCGCGGCAGCAGCAGGGCGAGGACAGGCGACGCAAGGAGAGAGGGCTCACAGTCAGCTCACGGAGCTCTGACGGACGGCCTCGCCGACCATAAGAGCAGGCGTACCTTGTCGTCCTCGTCGACATCAAGCTCGATCTGAGCGGGAGGGCAATTATGGGCTGGCAGGTCAGCGAAGCGAGCGAGCCTTGCGCTGGGCAAGCCAGCCCATCAGGAGAGGTGGAGAGGGAGGGGGGACGACGGACCTCCTTGCCGGTGAGGGTCTGCCGTCAGACGGGGGTCTCTCAGAGTCAACGACCGATCGTTGCGCGGGAAGCAAGCTTTGATCACGCACCTTGACCTTGAGCAGCATCTCGTGTGTGCGTGTGGTGAGAGGGCGTGTGTGTGTGTGTGTACGGTGAGGAGGAGAGTGATGGATGAGAGTCGTTCGCAGGTCGCCCAGCGCGCGATGGCCGGAGTGAGCGGCCGCTTCCCCACCACTCTCGATCGCACCTCCACGGTGCGTAGCAAAGTGCACGCACCAGTCACGCTCGACCCCGTTACGAGCCTCGACGCGTCGAAGGGGAAATGAGCTTGTCCGTCCTCTGAGCCCACCCCAAACCCCTACACCTGCCTCTCCTTACCCTCCCTTTCTCTCGCGGGGTTCGCTCTCCCTCCTCCCACGGCCCTCCCTTGCTCCTTTACGCCCGCTCAGACATCTTTGGACGGCAAGGAGTCTCCCCCTCGACCGGCCTATTCCTCGTCGCGCGCCCGGCCGCCCTCTTCCTCCCCTGCTCAACCTTCCCCTCGCCTGAATCCTCCAGCACGCTCGACGCGTTCTCTCTCTCAGAAACGGCTTGGACTGCATACGCTCTCTCGTCCACCGCCTACTCTTTCTCCCGCTCGTGTAGACGATGGGTCGCGGCGGAAACCCCATCTTCGGCCTGACCTCAGGCGGCCGGGGCGGCGGACGAGGCGGCGGGCGCGGAGGGCGCGGGGGGTTCCGCTCTGGAGGGTCCAACACGCGCTACACCTCGTCCAAGCCCGGAGGCGGTGGTGGCGCCGGGACGTCTTCTGGGCCGTCGTACGACCGTGCCAAGGACGGCGACTCTGCGGCCGAGCGGTTCGAGGAGGTTCGCGTTCGGGACGAGATCGACGAGAAGCTCGGCTTCTGGCGCTGGGAGGGCGGCGGTGTCGGCTCGCACGGCACAAAGGGCGAGGAGCGCACCGGTTGGCTCGTCAACATGCACCAGACGCTGCTGCAGGACGACGCGGTCGCAGGCGGCAAGCAGGCGATCGACCTCTACTTCATCCAGGACGATGGTGGCATGTTCAAAAGCACCCTCGCTTTCGAGCCGTATTTCTTTGTCGGCTGCAAGGTGCGCGTTGCAGCCTGCCTTCTCCGTCTTCCTCCGCTTCGTCTCTCTGCATGCGCTCGAAGCAAGCTGATGCTCAACTCCGGCCCTCTCCCCTGTCGCCTGAAGCTCGGCTCCGAGACGGTCGTCGAAGAGTGGCTGCTGAAAAAGTACGAAGGCCTCGTGATTGGTGTGACGCGTGTCAAGAAGGAGGACCTCAAGCTGGTGCGTCTCGGCTGCCTTCTTTTCCCTCGCGTCGCCATCGGTCGTCCCAAATCGAGGGTCATGCTCTGACCTCGACTATATCGCTCATCTGCTCCCTCTTCACCGGCTCGACATGCTCCTTCCGCTTGCCCCGCTCTACCCTTTCAGCCCAATCACCTTAAGGGCTACCGGCCGACGTTCCTCAAGCTGGCCTTCCACAACACGGCTGACCTCTTTTCGGTCCGACGCGAGCTTCTGCCCCTCGCGACGGCCAACGCCGCCAAGCTCTCTGCCGTCGACGCTTATGCCGAGGTCGTTCAGGCCACTGGCGGCGGCACGATGGACGTCGAGCTCGAGGGCGAGGGCAGCTGGGCGACGGGAGGCGGCGCAGGCGGCCGGCGCGACCTCGACCCCCAAGAGTGCATCAACGACATCCGCGAGTACGACGTCAACTACTATCAGCGCGTCGCGAT
Source organism: Cystofilobasidium bisporidii (assembly GCA_014825535.1). NCBI lineage: Eukaryota > Fungi > Basidiomycota > Tremellomycetes > Cystofilobasidiales > Cystofilobasidiaceae > Cystofilobasidium > Cystofilobasidium bisporidii. The sequence goes on from MVAK01000100.1 coordinate 23,064, forward strand.
TGACCTCGGTGCGTCTCCTCGGCTCTCTTCTTGCCGCTGGACTCATGGTCTTGACGCCGCCATACCACTACTCCTCGCCTTCGACTCTGAACCTCACCCCATTCTTCCCCTCGAAAGATATCCGCGTCGGCCTGTGGTACACCGTCCGGTCGCTGCTTGGCGTCCTCTCGCTTGAACGCATCACCGACCGCGTTAAGCGAGCCGAGCCGGTCGTCATGGCGTTCGACATCGAGGTCACCAAGAGCCCGCTCAAATTTCCCGACCAGCAGGTTGATCAGATCATGATGATCTCGTACATGGTCGACGGACAGGTCCGTCTTCTCGCGCTTTCTTCTCGCCGGACCCTTGTCCTTTGAACAAACCTGACTGACCTACGGCCTCGTATCCGTTGACGGCGCCGACGACTGCAGGGCTACCTCATCACCAACCGCGAGATTGTCAGCGAGGACATCGAGGACTTTGAGTACACGCCAAAGCCCGAGTACGAGGGTCCTTTTACGATCTTCAACGAGCCAGACGAGGTGCGCCTGCTTTGCCTTCCCGCTCCCTCAGCCTGTCTACAGCGGCTGACCACAGTCGCGCACGCTCGCGCACCCTTGGGCCATCCCCCCCCCCTTCGACAGAAAGCGACAATCCAGCGGTGGTATGAGCATATCCGCGAGGTCCGGCCGACAGTCATGGCGACGTTCAACGGCGACGGTTTCGACTTCCCCTTTGTCGACGCCCGCAGCCAGCTGCACGGACTCAGCATGCTGAGTGAGATTGGGTTCGAGCGCGACTCGGAGGACGAGTACAAGAGCCGGAGCTGCGTACACATGGACTGCTTCCGGTGCGATCATCCCTCCGCCCTCTGTACCGACTGGTCCGCCCCTCTCCTGTATTGCGATCACTGACGCTTTGCCACCCTCGTCTCTTCGCCAGATGGGTCAAGCGCGACTCGTACCTGCCCCAAGGCAGTCAAGGCCTCAAGGCGGTCACGACGTACAAGCTCGGCTACCAGCCGATCGAGCTCGATCCCGAGCTCATGACACCGTGCGTCGCCTTTTCCCTTTCTGTCTCGTCTTCGCACGCCAGCGCTGACGCCTCAGTCTCGCTCTTGCTCGCGACCAGGTACGCCGTCGAGCAGCCCCAGATACTCGCCCAATACTCCGTCTCGGACGCCGTCGCCACGTACTACTTGTACATGACGTACGTCAACCCGTTCGTCTTCTCGCTCTGCAACATCATTCCTCTCAACCCGGACGAGGTCCTGCGCAAAGGCTCGGGCACGTTGTGCGAGACGCTGCTCATGGTGCGTCTTTCTTCTCGGACTTTCCTCCTGAAGCACGTGCCCTACGCACTTTCCTTCTGCGTCCCTCTGACAGACCCGGCGACTGACGCGCCCGCGTGCCTTGCTGCTCGGTTCACAGGTTGAGGCTTACCAGGCCGGCATCATCATGCCGAATCGGTACGTCGAGCCCAACGGCAACATGTACGAGGGCCACCTTCTGTCGTCCGAGACATACGTCGGCGGGCATGTCGAGGCGCTCGAGGCCGGTGTATTCCGGAGCGACATCGAAACGCAGTTCAAGGTCGAGCCGACGGCGCTGCAGCAGGTGCGTCTGCCGTTCTGTTCAAACTTGCCTTCGAATCCCCTCGCTTGCGCGCAAAGCAACGCTGCTGACAGCAGACAACCTCTCCCATTCCGTGTCCTCAGCTCATCGACGACCTCGACGCGGCGCTCAAGTTCAGCCTCGTGACCGAGGGCAACGTGAAGCTCGAGGACGTCGAGAACTATGACGAGGTCAAGGCCGAGATCCAAGCCGCGCTGGAAGACCTACGTGACACACCAGCGCGCATGGACAAGCCACTCATCTACCACCTTGACGTCGCGGCCATGTATCCCAACATCATGTTGTCGAATCGGCTGCAGCCCGACTCGATTGTCGATGAGGCCATGTGCGCCACGTGCGACTTCAACCGCCCGGACAAGACGTGCGATCGCCGGATGGAGTGGGCCTGGCGTGGCGAGTTTTTCCCCGCCAAGCGCGACGAGTTCAACATGGTCAAGAACGCGCTCGAACAGGAGACTTTCCCCGGCCGCATGGGCAAGGGCCCTGACCGGCGCTTCGTCGACCTGACCGAGGCTGAGCAGACGGCGCTCATTCACAAGCGGCTCGGCGATTACTCGCGCAAGGTCTACCGCAAGGCGCACGAGACCAAAATCATCAAGAAGGAGGCCATCGTCTGCCAGCGCGAAAACCCATTCTACATCGACACGGTCCGCGCGTTCCGCGATCGCCGCTACGAGTACAAGGGCCTGCACAAGACGTGGAAGAAGAACCTCGACGGCGCGTCCGGCGCCGGCGGCTCGCTCGCCGAGGTGACCGAGGCCAAGCAGATGGTCGTCATCTACGACTCGCTACAGCTCGCGCACAAGTGCATCCTCAACTCGTTTTACGGCTACGTCATGCGCAAGGGTGCGCGCTGGTACTCGATGGAGATGGCGGGCATCACGTGCCTGACGGGCGCGACCATCATCCAGATGGCGCGCGAGCTCGTCGAACAGATCGGCCGGCCGCTCGAGCTCGACACCGACGGCATCTGGTGCATGCTCCCCGGCAGCTTCCCCGAAGACTTTAACTTCAGGCTCGCTGGCGGCAAGAAATTTGGCCTGTCGTACCCGTGCACGATGCTCAACCACCTCGTCCACGCCAAGTTCACCAACCATCAGTATCACGAGCTCGTCGACAAGGATCGCGGCACGTACGCCGTCCGCAGCGAGAACTCGATCTTCTTCGAGCTCGACGGGCCGTACAAGGCCATGATCCTGCCGTCGTCCAAGGAGGAGGACAAGCTGCTCAAAAAGCGTTACGCCGTGTTCAACCACGACAACTCGCTTGCCGAGCTCAAAGGGTTCGAGATCAAGCGCCGGGGCGAGCTCCAGCTCATCAAGATCTTCCAGGGGCAGATCTTTGAGAAGTTCCTGCTCGGGTCGACAACCGAGGAGTGCTACGCCGCCGTCGCGCAGGTCGCCGACCAGTGGCTCGACGTGCTGCAGTTCAAGGCGGCCAGCATGGAGGACGAGGAGCTTGTCGAGCTCATCGCCGAGAACCGGTCCATGTCCAAGACGCTGGCCGAGTACGGCGCTCAGAAGTCGACGTCGATCAGCACGGCCCGCCGACTCGCAGAGTTCCTCGGCGACCAGATGGTCAAGGACAAGGGCCTCGCGTGCAAGTTCATCATCTCGGCAAAGCCGTACGGCGCACCTGTTACGGAGCGCGCGGTCCCGATCGCCATCTTTGACGCCGAGCCGACCGTCAAGAAGCACTTCCTCAAGAAGTGGCTCAAGGACAACAGGTGCGGCGCGGCTACTTCTTTGCCTCCCCAGCGCATCCTTCAAATCGGTCAGACGCTGACACTCGACGCTGCACCTGGCCCCAGCCTGACCGACTTTGAGCTGCGCTCAATCCTTGACTGGGAGTATTACACCGAGCGCCTCGGCTCCGTCATTCAGAAGCTCATCACAATCCCGGCCGCGCTGCAGAAGATCGCCAACGTGAGCGATTTGCGCCTTGCTCCCTCGAATCTTTCGCTGGCAGCGCTGACGATAATTGGCCCGGCTCTTGTGCTCGCCCCGTCAGCCCGTCCCTCGTGTTCGACACCCGGATTGGTTGCACAAGCGTGTCGCCACGCGCGAGGACAAGTTTCAGCAGCACAAGCTGACCGACATGTTCGCCAAGATGCGGGCAAATGCGCCGCCCTCTGCCGCACCCGACATGGAGGACTTTGGCCGCGATCCGGCCACAGCCAAGGCAGGCGGCAATCGATCCGTCGCCAAGGTGACCAAGAAGGGCAAGCATCTCTCGCCTGAGGTCGAAGTGGTCGATGAACCCGTGCCGGACGCGCGGGTCGATTATCCCGGCTGGCTCAAGGTCATGCGCAAACGCTGGCGCCGGCAAAAGGAGCTCAAGCAAAAGCTGCGCCAGGGTGGCCAGGTGGCGCGCAACGACGGCTCGCTCTCGTCCATGTTCAAGCAGCGGACGGCCAACATGCTGTCGCGCCACTGGGAGGTCATACAGGTCGCGCCGACGAGCCGGCCGGGCCTGTTCAACATGTGGCTGTCCATCGACGGCTCGTTCCAGAAGGTCAAGGTCCGCATCCCGCGCTCCTTTTACCTCAACCTGCGCACGGTCCCCAAGGAGCCTGTCTTCCTGCCCCAGTACGAGGCCGAGGCGCTCGTCCGCACGCTTCCGCGCAATCACCCGTGCCAAAACCTGTTCCGTATTACGGTCGACGAGCGACTGTACCTGCAGGGCGAGTCGCACTTCTCGGCGCTCATCAACAACCCCAACGTCGATTCGGTTTACGAGCTCCAGGTGCGTCGGCTCTGATCCCCCCTTTGCTCTTCCGCCGGCGTGCGACGCTGATGCTGAGATGCGCTTCTGTCGACTCATGCAGGTCCCACTCGCCGTGCGGGCGCTCCTTCAATTTGGTACGTCGTGCTCGCTCGACAAGTCGGCCAAGGGCGGTCTCAACCGCGGCCTCGACTCGGGTTTCGATTTGCACGAGCTCGAGCGCGCGAGCACGGCCCTCAGTCGGCAGCCGTATCTTAACGGCGGCAAAGGCATCCGCTTCGTGTTCCTTTACCACTCGACGCACGACTCACGCGAGATTATCGGCCTATTCGCGGGTGACGCGCCGGCCAAGGTCATCTCAATCGACAACGCGCGCTCGCGCCAGCCCATCACGCACCTGCCGCGCTTCTACGCTGAGCGATTCGCCAAGCTGCCGCCGAACCACCGCAAGCAAGGCGTGCTCGCGTACGAGGAGGACCTCGAGTTCTCGGTCTCTTATCATGGAACGCAGCAGGCCGGCTACCGCGCGCTCAACCGCGAGCTTGCGACGCTCGCAGCGCAGCGCACGCAGCCCTCTGTCCTCGTCCTCTTCTCGGCCCAAAGCCAGCAGGATCTCGAGCAGCGAGCGCCTGCGATCGGCGACTTCCCCGTCATCGCCCTCCCGAGTGGCAAGGAGTCGGGCTCGGCCCTCATGTGGCTCAACCACACAACGCGACGCATGATCGTCGCTTACTTCAGCATGTCGACTAGGTTGAAAGAGCACCTCGCGATGGCCAAGCACCACGACGTACCGGCTGGCAACATTGAGGGCGACGCGCCGCTTTTCCTGGCCGACATCGACTTTGCGCGCCGGCTCGTAGCGCAGGACATGGTCCTGTGGTGGTCGCCCGCGCCGCGGCCCGACCTCGGCGGCGTTGAGGACGACGCCAACACACCCCAGGCCATCGACGAGCTCGGAAGCCCCGAGTTCTCCAACGCCGGCTGCTACACCAACGTCACATTCCGCATCGCGATCCAGGACCTCGCGATCGACGCCCTGCTGCAGTCGGCGCTCGTCAACGAGCTTGAGGGCAGCGGCACGGGCTCGCTCGCGTTCGACTCGGCCTCACACACGCTCGACGAGTACTCGAAGGGGAGCGCACACAACTCACTCACGCTCGGCGACGCCGTCCTGTCGACGCAGACGTTTGCGATCCTTAAGACGATGGTCAAGGCGTGGTACCTCGACAAGACACGCATCGCCGGCTACAATCCGATCGCAGACGTCCTCGTCGACAACTTCTGGCGCTGGATCAGCTCAAGCGCGGCCGGCATGTTCGACCCGGGCATCCACCGTTTCCTGCACGGCCTCATGAAGAAGACGTTCATCCAGCTGCTGGCCGAGTTCCGCCGGCTCGGCTCGACCGTCGTCTACGCCGACTTTAACGAGGTCATCCTGCTCACGTCCAAGCCGTCGACGGCCAATACTGTCGCGTACGCTAAGTACCTGCTCACGGCTGCCAACGCCAATGACCTGTTCAGGCACCTGTCGTTCGAGATCGTCAACTTCTGGGAAACGCTCATTTGGATGGACGTCCAAAACCACGGCGGCATCCCCGTCCTCCCAGAAGACTGTGGGTCTCTGTCCTCTGCCATTTGTCGACTGCGTCCACATGACTCACTGACACTCATCCTCATTCCCGCAGCCTCGGAGGACGTCGTCGTCGGCCGGCACGTCATTGACCTCGAGTGGAACGTCCGGTCATTCCTGCCGCCGGCGATCCAGCACGACTTTGAGGTCGTCATCTCTTCCTTCATCGACCAGATGTTCCGGGCCAAGCGCCAGGCCGTCGAAACGGAGCGTGAGCCGCTGCGACCGATCCAGCTCACGCAGAGCACCGGTCCGGCGCTCGACCCGGTCAAGGAGAAGGAGGTCGGCTTCGCCAAGAAGGTCATCGGTCGCAAACTCACGCGCAAGCTGCTCGCGCTCGTGCAGGACATCCTCGCCAACCAAAAGCTCGCGCCGACGCATCCCGAGATCGCCGACACGCTCCTGTTCCCGACGCTGCCCGGCTCGCATCTCAAGTCGACCAACCCAGCGCTCGAGTTTGTCAAAACAGTCTGCCACGTCCTCGGCCTCGCCAAGGAGCTCCAGGTTGAGGTGCAGGTCCTGAAGCGCAACCTGCTCGACCTGATTGGCGTGCGCGAGTTTGCCGACCAGGCCATCTTCAAGAACCCGTGCGACGTTCTCAAGCTGCCGTCCGTCATCTGCACCCAGTGCCAGTCGTCGCGCGATCTCGACCTTTGCCGCGACCCGGAGCGGCTGCCCCAGCTCGTCGAGCTCCAGATGGACGACGGCCACGTCCGGCGCCAGCTCGTCCCGCCGCGAAACTCGTCGTGGCTTTGCCCGACCGGCCACCTGCTCGACACGCAAGCGATCGAGATCCGCCTGATCGAGTACGTGCAGCGGCTCGTCCTGCAGTACCAGCTCCAAGATGTGCGATGTTTCCTACGTCTTCTCGCCCTCCTCTGCCGCCCCCTCGCATGCCATGCTGACGTCCGCTCTTTTCCCTTGTCTCCGCTCTGTCGTGCAGCTCATGTGCCAAAAGTGCAAGCAGGTGCGCGACGCCAACCTGACGTCGACCTGCTACTGCGGCTCGGCCTTCGTCTCGACCGTCGCCAAGGCCGACCTGTCGAAGCGGCTCGCGCTCATCGTCTCGATTGCGCAATACCACAATCTCGACCAGCTCGACGAGTACGCGTGCGTCCTTCCTTTTGCAGCGCCTTCGCACTCATGTCAGCTCGCGTTGTCCTTGTCGGGCCGCCATTGACTGATACCTCTTCTGCCCCGCCTGCCCTCCGGCTTCACAGGTCAAGCGTCCTCAGCACCTGGTAGCGCAACCGCCGCAATACGTGCTGGCCCTCTCGCCCTTCGCCCTTCTCGTTTCCGACTGCTTTCCCCCCTTTACGACCTTCCCCCCCTCACGCCCCATCTCATGACCCCAACCGTCTGCCGACGCCCGCCGCGGGCGCACGAACCTCACTCAAAAGCACGCTTGTACGCCCTAGACCCGACCCCACCAACCTGCAACACCCCTTCTCGGCGACCTGCTCGCCTACTCCTCTGCATGACTCGTCCTATCACCCGGCCGCTGGCCCATGCGGTGACAGCTCGGCAAGGCGCGCGCCAAGTTGACAGGGGGCGAGGCGGAGGGACACTAAATGACTGGCGCCTAGCAGACATGATCGGACGTGGCGCGAGCCCGCAGCGAGGTCTGACATCGCTCAGCGCGCGTTTGGCATGGTCGCAGGTGAAGGGGCGCGCGGGGCGTCGGCGACACGCTTGCGTCGACTAGTAGGTGGAGAGGCTAAGAGCTCGTCTTCGTCGGGGTCGACCTGCTGGTCATGCATGATGATCATCACATACTGCCGGCCCCACCTCCTTCTCCCGAGACCTGTCTGTTTAATGCCCGGGACCACAGGGATGAGGGGGGTGGGCGCCATGCGCACTAGCAGCAGAGGGCGCGGAGACGAGAGACAGGGACTGCTCGGATAAAGCGCTCGGGAGAAATCGAAAACGGGGGGGCTGCCGCGTGAAAGGAATGGGCTGCCGCTTGAGAGGCATGCGGCTACGGCGTGCTCCGCTGGTTTGGCGCGTCTGTTTATGAAGTGGGCTGCTGAGCCAATCATGTGGGCGGACGAGGCGCCGCTGGAAGGCAGGTCATCCAGATCGCAAGCAGAGGCCGGACTGCGGGTAGACGCCACGGTCTCGCTCTCTTTTTTTCCGTCCGGGCAATTGCAACGCCTCCTCGTCTCGCCCCGCAGCTGCCATGGCTCCCCCCGCGCGCAGGCGTTGACCACGGCGGTCGCCGCCTTCCAGGGCTCCTGGTCCAACCGACCGGGACAAAAGGAAGGATTCCGGGCCTGGCCTGGCGAGGGGCCAAGGCGTCAGGGCAAAAGAAAAAAGGTTGAGGCTCTGGAGCAGCGTCGCCAGTCGCGGCCGGCGGTGATGGCCACGGGGTAGCGGCAGGCCTGGCCTCCATGAGTCTTCAGCCGCAGCTCAAGAGCTCGGCGACTCGTCCAAGTAGTGGCAGTCAGCTACAGCAGCGGCGAAGAGCGGCTCGACCAGAACCCTTGTCTTGCGACGCCCGCCCGCGGGCGCACAAAGCTGATCAGTGAGCTGGCTTGCCAAAGCTAACTGAGCGAGCCCACGAACGACCGGCCAACTTTGCGCTAGTTTGCAGCGCCTTTCGCGGCTGCTATCATGCGAGATCAATATTGCGACCGCCCTGCAGTCAACAAAGCCGCCCACGCAAGCACAGCGCTCGTCGAGGGGCGCGTGGGCTGTCAGTCAGCTACAGCTGCAGCTGCGTCACTTCCGCTCCCTGCTTGTCGAAAAGGAATTCTCTCCGAGACCTGGTTGTCGCCTCTGCTTGCTGTTGCGTCACCTACAGCAGGTACATACGAACTAGTGGTGAAGGAATTGTTGAGGATGGGTAGGCCGGCGCCCGGGGGCCCGGTGGTGACTGTGATGCATGCTCGCAGTCGCTATCCGGGAATCGGACACGCGAACATCGCATTTCCCCGGCGGCCTCCCTTTGATCTGCTGGTCAATGCCCATCGCGAAAGCGGTCGATCGGAGGAAAAGCCGAGGTGGGGATAGGCTGGGGCGGAAAATGAGCTCGGTTGACCGCCGGGGTGGCTGGTCCGCCTGCGCGCCCGCAATTCGCCTCACCGGTGGTGGAGCACGCTTTGGCAGCCTCATGCAATGATGCGCTCGGCTTTTGCAGAGCTCGCAGCTCGACCATGGTTTGGTAACCGGCAGGGACGAGCAAGGGCTCGTAAGGCGACGACCAGAAGCAGCATCAGCACCAGCATCATGCAGTATGCCGAGAGTGAGCTGTCAGCATGCTGCTTGTGACCGGCCGCCGTCGCGGGATCAGGGGAGGCTGCTGTCTGAATCGATGAGCATCCGTCGGAGGATTCCGCGGGCGGCGCGGGGACAAGGACCATGTCTCAGTACTCGAGGTGTCTCTCTTCGGCCCCGTTCCCCCTTCTCGCCATCGCCCGCCCCTCACCTCGTACACTCGCCCTCCGCGTAGCCACGCCTCCCAGTCGCACCGCGGGCCAACGGGCAGCCCTCTTCTCAAACAAGCACTAGGGAGCCGACCGAGTGGGAAAAGGCGCCGCCCAACGTCAACCCGCTCGCCCTGCTCGACCCGCCCCGTTAAGACGGACCAGCCCTCGTCCCGTTGCCCTCCCCCTCTCTCCCCTCATCCTCGTCTCGCACCTCCCCTCCCCGCTTCTCAGGCCCTCGTCCGCTTCCTTGTCCCTTGTCCGCTCTCGTCCCTCTTCCCCTCTCTCTGTCGGTTGCCCCCTCTTCTCCTTCCTCACCATGCAGCACCAGCACGGCCTCCCTCTCTCGCCCTACGCCCTCGCGCCGCCGCCCCACTACTCGGACTACCGAGGCGACTACAGCTACGGCTTCTCGTCGGCCAGCTCGTCGCCTGCCTTGTCATACATGGCCGTCCAGGCAGGCCCGTCTCCTGCGTCGGCCTGCACCTCGCCCGCCGCCAGCTCGAGCTCGACTGGTCCCAAGCATCGCATCAACCTCGCCTGCGCCTACTGCCGACGCAGGTCCGTCGCCTCCTCCTTTTGACTTCACGCCCCCGGCTTGACAAAAGCCCCGTCGGTTGCTAACATCCCTTGCTTTTCGCTCGCTTCTACGCCGCCACAGAAAGATCAAGTGCACCGGCGAGTCGCCCTGCCCCAACTGCACCCGGACTGGCCGTCAGGTGAGCGCCCTTTGAGCCCTCTTCCCACCCATGGCCTACCCACCGGCATTTGAGCCGCCAAACTCCGTGGCGTCGCGCCGCGCCGGCACGTCTGCTTGGCGGCTCTCTCGTCATGGCATCGCGACTGACCCCTTCCTCTACACTTCCTTTGCACGACTCGCCAGTGCGTCTACGAGCAGGTCTCCGAGGAGCAGAACAAGGCGACCAAGGAGCGCAAGGCGGCGCTCAAGAGCCTCAAGATCCAGTCGCTCCAGGCCCAGGGCATCGAAACGTCGCGTGGCGCTCAGCCTGCCACGCCGGCTCGCGGTCGCGCCCACATGCGCACCAACTCCATGCCCTACATCCCCTCGCGTCTCGCCCCAGCTGCGCCGATTCAGGGCTGGACGCCTGGTGCTCCTCAGGTGCGTCTCTCTCCCGACGAGCGTGGTCTGCTATGCCATCTGGCTGTCTAAAATTGACGCTCCTGTCGCTTCTCAGCAGTACGACTCGTTTTCGTCACCGTCAGGCCCTTCGTCGGCCGGCCTCTCGTCGAAGCCTTTCCCCTCGGTCTTGACTGGCACGCCGATGCACGCTGCCTACATCGCCAACTCTGGCCGGGCCTCGCCCGCCGAGCAGCAGACGTACTCGCACGCCATCGAACATGCCCACCAGCGCGGCCCTGCGACGACGCCGCCTCGCAGCCGGTCGCCTTCGCCCGACCGCTTCCCGCCCTCGATCGCCGGCTCCTACACGCGCGGTGGTCCCCCGGCCGCAGGCTACACGAGCTTCTTTCCGCAGACGCCCTACTCGCCGACTGAGAGCGCGTCGACCAGCAGCGCCTTCACCTCGACCTCGACCTCGCCGACAACGCCCTTCACGCCGTTCGAGCCGACCGGCGCCTACCACCGATCGTCCGACAAGTTTGCGCACGCGCATGAGGCGGCACCGTCCTACTCGGCGTCGTCATCCTCGCTCGGTATCCATATCGCGCCCTCGCACTACCAACGGGCGGCCTATCACTCGCCCTCGGTCGAGCAGCACCAGTTCTACCTGCCGGCTTCGCCGACGCACAAGCCCCGACACCACCGCGCGACCCAGTCGCTCGGCGGCAACCCCGGCCTCGGCTTTGAGCTCCCCCTGGGCTTCGCTCCCGATCTGCCGGTCGACCCCGCCTACGAGAGCACCGTCAGCCACCTGTCCAACTGCCAGATTGGCAACGGCGCGCCCGCCTACGGTCTCCAACAGGAGGAGGTCACCTACAGCTGGGGCACGGCCTAGGCCTCTCAGCTTCTTCTGCTTGCTTCTGCTCCCCATCTCTTGCCTCATCCTGCTTCGCAACCCCTCGCCCTCTGCTTCTCTATACGACCCTCCGCTGCTCATAGTTCCTGATTATAGGTCCCTGCCTCTCCCTGACATTTGCCGTATCTTCCGCCCTGCTTTTGCTTTTACCTCAAACCGTCGACGACAAAAGGACCCTGGACTTCGCACAGAACGTTGGCTGGCTCAACTCTTCCGCTCTCCATTCCCAACCCGTGCTTTCTTCCTCCTGCTTTCGTCTCCCCTTCTCACACCTCATTAACGATGTCTGACACTGCTTTCGAAGCCTGAAGGGAGCTCGCAAGCATTGGATCGTTGGTCGAGGTCACGAATGGCGCGCGCAAGACTTCGCACCAAAGCGCAACTCGCCTGCAGTCAGAGCAAGAATTGACGAGAAGAAGAGGGAGGCACGCATAGAGCCGGGCAGGCAAAAGTCCGGTGCCAAAAAACGAAGGATGGTGGGCAAGACTAAGCCAAGAAGGTCGACGCAGCCCCCAGCAGCCCCCCTTCCCCCGCCACTGCTCTGCTCTTTGCTCATCACACCCGCCGTAACCGCCTCGGGCCTGGTTCTCTTTTCATAATGTTCTTGAGGCGACGCATAATTCGCGCTATCCCTTTCCGACCGTAGGCAAACAGATGGGCAAGCTCCGTGTGAGGGTTGTGCTGTAGGCGCTGTTGGAGAAGAAAAGGTGAGCGGAGGACAGGACCGTGGATCAGATGCGCCGGCGGCCGTAGCAACGCAGGCGTCGAAGCACACTCAAGCCAACAACGATTCGGTTCACCAACGAAGTCGGCCTTCGCCCGAGCCAAATTCGATGCGAGGCCGTTCTATCGAAGCGATATCTGGGGCAGGGCAGGTAGGAGGCAAGGGGCGACATCTAGAGACGCCTGTACAACGCGAGGCATTGACCCTCCGGACGGTCCCCTTTGGTCAAGCAAGGCCCACATAGCGCGTACGCACAGGGTGCACGCCCAGCTCGTCTCCAGGGCGAGAGGGGCGGATGAGAGTCGGGGGAAGAAGAGGGAGATGGGGAGGCAGCGCAGGCAGCAGCGCGCGCTTCAAAGGTCGGACGCGATCTTGGCGGCGAGGGCATCGACGGCTGTGCCACTGGACGGCGTCGCCCCAAGGTTCCAGCGCTTCGTCAGGTCCTGGTGCTTCTCGCGAACGATCGCGTCAAGCTCGGCCTGCAAAGGAACGAGGCGCAAGGAGCGCCAGCCGTCAGCGAAAGATGGCGAGGGCGCAACGGAAGCGTCTCTGCAGCAGACGCACCTCAAGCCGCAAGCCCTTGGCGAGAATTCTGCTCGCCGAATCCGAGTCGCCTTTGTAGAGGACTGAAGCGCGCAATCAAAGGTGTCAATGTCAGACGATGCTCTCTCTTTAGCGCGAGGTGACCGAGGAATGGGGGGGGACGCACCGTCTCGTCCGCCCTCTTCGGCCGGCAGGTCAAATTGAAAGCCCTTGCGCGAGCCCTTGAACGGCGCCTGGCCGACTAGCTCCTGATTGATGAGCACGCGCGGGACATCCGGCCCGACACGGTCGATCAAAGACGCGAAAGGCTGTGAGGACGGGTGGGATAGGCTCGTCAGTAAGGAAGCTGTGAAGCGCGCGGACCCCCGCCAGTGAGGATTACGAGCACGCACCTGAACCTTGAGCGAGGTGCCAAAGACGAGCAGCAAGTCGCAGCTCGCAAGGTCGCCAAGATGGGCGAAAAACTTGTCCGGCAGCGACTCGCCGAAGAAGACGATGTCGGGCTTGACGTACGCGCCGGAGCGCGACTTGCAGCTGGGCGCGGGGCAAAGGGGAATTGTGCCTGCGATGAGAAAACACCGCGTCAGTCATTGAGCAAGGAGCGTGCAACGACAAGGAGCAAGATGAGCAGAAAAGCACCTGTCTCAACCTGCTCCTTAACCCAGCCCTCATCCGCCTCCTTCTGACAGACGATGCACCGCGCACTCGCAAACGACCCGTGGGCCTCGACAACGAGCGAGTCGCGCACGCCGGCGACGCGCTCGAGCGTGTCAATGTTCTGCGTGAAGACGCGCTGGAGCAGACCTTGCCGCTGCAAGAGGAAGTAGAAGTAGTGCGTGAGGGTCGGAAGGAATTTGCCTGAGAGAGAGCAAATGGGCGAGGGCAAACCCGAGCCAAACGTCAGCGAAAAGCACGAGACTGCGCCAACCAGGTTCGACGGGGACAAACGCACCCGGGTACAGCTCTCGAGCGAGCTCGAAGAAAGGCTTAGGGTTGCCGCGGAAGTAGTCGATGTCGAACACGGCCTCAGGATGCGGCAAGTTGTAGCGCTCGAGGTTGGCATACAGGCCCGTCTTTGGACTGCGGAAGTCGGGAATACCGGCGTTGGTCGACGTGCCAGCGCCCGCGAGGACGACGACTTTCTTGACTGCAAGGCGATTGGATTGCCAAATAATCAGCTTCGAGTTTGCGAATGCCGTGAGCGGTCGAGCAAAGTCGAGGACGAAGGCGGGACGAACTAGCACCGCTGCGGATCATCTTCGCGACTCCCTCGAGCGTCCTCTCCTCTTCTGAGAGGAATGTGCCTGCCCACTCTTCATCCTACCGATTACAACAGAGACAAGCACAGCTGTCAGCTTCTGACACTATGACAGTACGACAATGGCCAGAGAGGTGAAGGGTCAAAGGCGACGACTGACAGAGCTCTGCGCCAACGCGACCGAGTGATCGCGTGCGAGCTGCTCGGCCAACTTGGCCTCAAGCGACGGTAGCGAGTCCGGGATCGATGCCGGTATCGGAGGGATCGGCGTGGAGATGCCTAAGGAGATAGGACCGTATGGGCAACTTGTCAGCGGGCGACCGACAAAGGGGGAGGGTGCGCTCGAGCGCGAACGGGGACGAGGCAGGCGCACCAGGGAAGCCGCTCATCTCGAATGCAGGTGTCGGCGCCGGGCTGACAACGGGAATGTGTGACTTCAAGAAAGACGTGATCTGTGATTTGAGGCGATTCGCCCTGGGCGTCAGCGACCCGACTCGCGCTCAACAGAGCAAGAGCGGCACGGCGACGGACCTGGTCGATGTAGGTGTCCGGCAGCTCGTTCTCACCGACAAAACGCGCAGCAGCCTCCTTTGGCGCCTCCTTGGTGTTGTAATTGAGCTCGAGCGGCGGCTGGTCGTCGGCGACGTCGACGCTGAGCTTGAAGTAGGACGCTGGGGGAGGCAATGTCAACACAGGTCAGCATTGGACTGCCCCCCTTTCGATGGCAAGGACAGGGTGGACGTTAACTCACGACCAGCGTTCCCATTCTCGACGACCGCCGGACTCTTGGCGTTTTCCGCGACCGCCTCCTCGTATGCGGCGATCACCTCTGGGTCGGCGACGCGGCTCGCGTCACGCGTGAAGACACGTGCGGTGAAGTCGGACGCGCCGGTGACAATGTCGCCGTTGGGGAGGGCGGCAACGGACCAGACCGAGATGGCGGGGTGCTGGATCGAGGACGCGCAGAAAGAACGGGATGTCAGCTCAATGAGGCGTCAGAAGCAAGATAGGGGTGGACAAGGACCTACGAGGATCATCTGGACTTGCTTGCCGTCTGGTCGTGCATGCGCACGTAGGGAGTTGCGAGCGAAGCGTCGTCAGTGCTTCAATACCAACTTGCGAAAGCGGCCGGATGAGAAGATCGTCACAGCACTCACTGCTCCAGATGCGTACGCAATGGTCCTCGCCCGCGCTCGCGAGGTCGCCATTGGGGAGCACGCAGACCGAGTAGACGAAACTCTTGTGACCAACCAGCGTAGCCCGAAGCTCGCCGTCAAACGACCAGACGCGGACCGTGCCGTCGTTGGAGCACGACGCAAACTCGTCGTTGGGAAGCAGCGTGAGCGAGCGAACGACGTCGGTCGAGCCTGGCGAGGTGGGGAGAGCAGCGGCCCGTCAGACTTCGACCTCATGTGCGCAGGAGTAGTGAGCAGTCAAGAAAAATATTGACACATACCCTTGAAGTTGCGAATCGGCTTGCCCTTCGAATCCCAGTGGATGATAGTCCGGTCTGCGCTGGCGGTCAAGAAGCTGCGCTCGCCGTGCTCGCGCCCGCACTCCTTGCCGTCGACGACGAGGCCACACCAGACGGCCTCTTTGTGGCCCTCAAGCACGAGAAGGCACTCCCAGGTCTCCATCGACCAAACCCGGGCGGTGCAGTCCCACGACGTCGAGATGAGCAGCGGCTCCTGCTCGGTCACGCCTTGAGGTGGGAAGCGAGGGCCGGGAGGGTAAAGCGGCGAGCCAAGATGGGTCGAACCAGAGGACGAAGGTCGGAGGCCGCCAAGCGATCTGCGACTAACTGGCGTGCGCGGACCGCTGTTGGGACTGCCTAACGTGGGTGAGCCCGTGGCCGAAGAAGATGAGCCGCCCTGGCGATCCGAAGTAGAGGCGACCGGCGTCGTCTCGCCCGCGCTGGGTTGGAAGGACGGCAGAGTTGGGATCGACAGCGATAGCGGCCGACCTCCAGCGCCTGCGCGGCGCGAGACGGGGGATGACGTGCCCGAAGAGGGAACGCTGTACGACGAGCCGCTCGGCACGGGCGAGCGCGCGAGCGAGAGGGGCGTGACGACCCATGTGGGCGTCGATGTCGAGAGCGAGCATACGTTGTGAGCGTGGCCTGAAGGGAGACAGGACGCAAAGGTCAGCCACTTTATCCGTCTGGCAAGTGGAATGCAGCCCCACAAGAGTCGCACGTACCAACCAGCGTCCTGATCGGCTGCTCGTTGGGCCGTGGTGCGTCCTCACGCCCGGGCGTCGCGCCCGCCTCGCCGTCGACGCTCGATGCCCAGCTGCCCCTGCTCGGTGCGTCGTGCACAAGAATCAAGCCCGACAGACCTCCCGACGCGATCAGGCCTTACGGAGGGAGAGAAGAGAGGGCCAACTGATGGTCAGCCGGCAACGAAGGCTGGCAGGCTTCAAGGAAAGAGGGGGGGGGCCGAGACGCACCGTTGGGGTGGTCGCCGTGCGGGTAGACGAAGGCAACGCTGTTAACGTACGACCCGTGGCCGAGACCGACTCCGCTCAACCGAAACTACAAACATACCGGCAATTCCTTGTCAGCTCTGTTGCCGTCCCACTTGCGATCCTCAAAGCAGCCGAGAGGGAGGAGGGAAGAGGGTTGGGACAGGCAACGTACTTCGCGATCAGCCGGTGAGGCCCGAGACCATGCGCAGACCGTCTCGTCCCTGCTGGCGGTGATGACAAGGTCCGAGTAAGGCGCAACTACAGCCTTAACATCCGACTCGTGGGCCTAGGAAGAACATGGCCTTGATCAGAAAACGTTCACGGAAGAGGCAAAGAGCAGACAGCCCAGCATTGAAGGGAGAGTCTGGCTGGCTGGCTCCGTCGGCCCGCATCCTCTCCTGATTCTCGCCGAGGAAGACGCACGACGCACCTCAAGCGTGGCAGAGAAGCGGAAGGGCTGGGTGACCAGCATAATGGTCTGCTAGAGGAGACGCGACCGGAAAAGACAGAGGGTGAAGAGGGGAGGGGTGTGGATGGGGAAGGGGGGGCATCATGTCCTTCCTGCTGGCCACCTATGTCACGGGCGGCGGCAGACCGATGTGTGATCGACGAGAGGGCGCGGACAAGCCGCCCCTTTCTTTCCTTCTTCCGTCTCTTTGCGGCCTCCCTCAAGGACGGACTGGGCAAGACGGTAGGCAACCTGGAGAGCGTGCTGCAGTCTCTGGAGACGTCCTGCTTCAATGGGGTCGGGCAAGGCGAGCGGTGTCGCCAGGCAGAGTGCCAGGCATCCGCTTCCGAGCTCTAACCGGATGACGTTCCGGCGGACGCATCAGGCGCGCGCGCCCACCGCCAGAGCTTCAGCGCGCGCGACCTCGTGCTTGCCCTGGTGATCTACCTTCGCCCACATCCACCTCTCTCACATATCCAGCCCAGAGACAGACTATCAAGATGGCCAACCGTCAGCGCAGGTCGTCGACGACGGTCCAGTCGGCCGACGCGCCCTCCGCCTTTGCGGCCTTCCTCGCGCTGCCCTACACGCTGCTCGCCTCGCCGCGCCTGCACTTCGTCCTCCTTCGGCTGCTGCTCGCGACCCTGCTCGCACTCGCTGCCGTCGGCCTCTCGGCCACCTCGTACTTTGTCCTCTACTACACCTGGGGCCGCGTGCCGTCCTTCGTAGCGCCTCTTGGCCTGACGTACGGCTCGCCTGGCCACCCGCCTCACGCGACCGTCGCCTTGCCGCCAAGCCACTGGCGCGACGGCCAGCGATACGACCTCGTCGTCGAGCTCGACTGCCCACTGTCGGCCGACAACGTCGCGCTCGGCAACTTCATGGTCCACGTCGACGTCTTTCCCGCGGATGGCAAGACGGCCTTGCTGTCAGCCTCAACGGCAACTCTGCTCCGTCCGCCGCCGCTGCTCTCGCCGCGCAACGTGCTGCCACTCGTGTGGGGGGTGCCCAGCCGGACGCTCAGCCTGCCGCTGCTCGAGGGCGTCGTCTTCTCAGATCCTCGCAAGGGCAGGGTTGCCGACCGCGTTACCGTCTGGGTCGGCCGCGAGGATGGCTGGGCCGCCAACAGCGCTGGCGAGGGCGGTAGGGAGGTCGTCACGACCGGCGCCAGAGTCATCATCCGCGGCCGCTTGTCGGGCCTTCGGTTCGTTCCTGCCCTCCATCCGTCTTCTGCCCTGCTGTGCCGACCTTTCATGGCAGCTCTTCTCAATGTACTGACCCTGGCTCTCGCTCTCGCTCGTACCGCTTGCCTGCTGCCTCGTCAGATCGCTCCTCAACCACCACCCCTTGCTGTCGCTCTCGACCCTGACGTCCGTCTCGCTCCTGACGACGCTCCTCGCCTCGCTCCTTTCCTTCTACCTCTTCTCGCCCTCCCTACCCGCCTCGCTTCGTCGTCCGACCATCGAGCACCAGCCGCCCTCGCCGACCGGCGCCGCCCGCCTGCGTTCGTCCAGGCGCGAGCGAGAGTGGGCCGCCAGCCTTCCTCGAGCGATGGACGACATCGCCGGCGAGCGCGACTCGGCCGAGTCGACTGCGTCGTCGTTGCTGGCTGACGAAGGAGAGACAGCGGAGGAGGAGCGTGAAGAGGCGGACCTGGCGAGGCTGCGGGCGAAAGAGGCTGAGCTGAAGCGGGCGAGGGAGGAGCTCGAGCGGGCCGAGGACAGGGCGGCAGAAGAGCGCGAGGCGGCTCGAGCGGCCGCGGCTCAGGAGACGACTGCGCGGGCAGGGGCGGTGGACAAGGGGGATGGCGAAGACGACGGCAGGAGTCTGCTCGGCGGCGTGAGTCGAAGCATCCCCTCTCTCTTCGTGCTCATGCGGCCGGTGTGCTGACACTCGTCGATCTCGCCCCGCGTGTCGTCAGTCGGGAACGACGCCGAGCCACCGCAGCTTCGGCGCGACGACCGCCCGCTCTGGATCAAGCTCTTCAATGCTCTCTTCGCGCGGCACTGGACGCTGATATCCTGGCCGTCGCCGAGCTCCCCATGCCTGCCTCTCTTCCCTTATGCGTTATTGAATCTACCACCGGCTCATCTGTCCTCACGACTTTCCACGCTCAATTCTTTCCGACGCTTCTGACGACCATGATGCTTCTTGACCTGCTCTCTCATCCTGGGCCCGCTCGCGATCGAACGTAAATGGCGGCCCTAGCCGAGTCGTGTTGTCCCAGGTGCATGAGATGCCGGCACGGCCTGCGTGTGGCGACTTGCGCACGGAGGGAGCAAGGAAAGGAAGGAGAGGGCAGCTGGCAACGAATGAAGCCGCTAACACGTCGCACGACAGAAACGTAGAAGGAAGGGTGACAAGTGCGGCCAAGTCGAGGGAGTGTGCTCAAGCCGAGGGGCAGAATTCGACTGTCAACGGGCGCTGGGGAGTCAGGAACCGTGCGACCAGTCGGGCAGACGCGAGCAAGCGAGATGAGATCAGGTGAGAGACACACCAAGGTACCCGCCGGTCGGCGTGCTCGTAGCGCCGCACGCAAACAGCGACGTCGCGTCATCGTAAGCGTACGAGTAGGCCTGCGCACAAGCGCCCTTGAAGTAGTCGCGGTACTGCACGCCCGAGGCCGGGCACGTCGCCGGCGTGTCGTGCGCGTTGGCGCAGCAGTTGCCGTCGCCGCCGAGAGCATAGCAGGCCGAAGCGCAGCCTTGAGCGACGCCGGCGTCGTTGAAGTCCTTTTCAGGCCGTGGTTGATGTCGTCAGTCGCCTCGACGTGCCACGGGAGGAAAGCGCAAAGGAACGACGCACCATCTGCAGCTCGGCGGGGCAGTCGGTCAGCAGGTCGGCCGCGCACGACGGGACCGTGCAGCCGTCCGAGTTGTCGCCCACAGGGGTAATTGCAACAGGAACGTTGTAGCCGTCCTGGTCGAGGGACAAGAAGCCGGTCTCTGGTCAGCGAAGATCGATGTCAAGGAAGCGGCGCAAACGATAGGCACGCACGACGAGCGAGATGTCGTAGAAGTCAGACCCGCCGCTCTGGCCCATGCCGAATTCGGCCAGGGAGCCTTCCACAAGGTAGGTAAGAGACGTCAGACCCAATGATATTATTGCTGCAATTGACGAGGCAGATAGAAGAAACGCACAAGGGGGCTTGCCGTAGGCCGTGCACTCGAGCCCACCCTCGCATCCGCCCGTCAGGCACGCATCGGCGCCCGCGACGGAAGAGTCCGAGAAGTCGCAGCCGGTGCGGGCCCAAATGCGTCCAGCAAGCCTGAGAATCAGCGGGAATCTCCATAGTCAGTCAGCGGACGATGTGGAAGGGGCATGAGGGGTAGCGGCTGAGGGCGATGCAAAGCGCACCAATCGTCTGGGACCTCGAACGTCTTCTCATCACCTGAGGCGGCCTCCCACCCGTTCGGTGCATTGGGCGCCTCCATCTGGCCGAGGAGCGCCGGCCACTTCAGTCGATCGCGCGAGAAGCACCTCATCAGCAGCAGCTTGCGAGAGGGGAGAGGAACGGTCGAGACTAGGACGAACGACTGAGCAAAGCGCGAGAGATGGGATATGTACGCAACAGATCAAGACTGAGTGTAGCAACATGAAAGAAAAGTGGACAGTGGTGACTGACTGGTGTAGTTGCACCTGAGGGGGCGGAAGGGAAAGTCAGTGCGGCCAGTCGAGGGACGTCGAGAGGGGTCGAGGAAGCCAGGGTCGAGCACGCACGAGTTGACGACGGTCATCTGCTTTGCTGCAGCTTCGTTCAGACCAGCTGCGGCAGCGAAAGCGAGGGTGAGGAAAGACAGCGAAGGCATGGCTCGAATGAAGCAGAGAAGGAGACGTGGATTTGGTAGGAGGTTGAAGGAGAGCTGCCGGGGTCGACCAGGGAAGGAAGGCCCTTTTTGAGAGGCTGGATGAAGAGGGGGTGGTGGGAGGATAGGAGACGCAAGGACACCCCCGTCGACGCTTGTCACGCTCCTCGAAGACTTCTCCGACCCTCTTGTCCTCGGTTCGTCGGCAAGCATTTGAGGAAAGAGCACCCTCGTTTCGAGGCGACCCCTCTTGGGAGATGCAGCACGCATGGGTGTCGGCACGAAGAGGACACTCGAGCCGGCATCGTCAGGACTTTGCGTAACGACGCAGACTTTGCGTAACGGCGCAAACGTCAGCTTCCGTCTTTCCTGGTCAGCAGCAGCTGAAGTGACAAAGGAGTGAGAAAGGTTCGTAATTATCGAACGAGAGCGAGAGCGAGAGAGAGGCGACGCTGACGGCGGGAAAGAGGTCCGATCGCGCCGTCGGCGGCGTCGGCCGAGGCGACAGCGCTCTCGCGGCCTGTGCCCGCGCCCGCCGGCGCCCTCTGCACCAGTCGCACCGTCGCCATCCCCTTGTACGCTTCCTCCCATCCTCGAAACTGCCCAGCAGCGCAGCACGCTACTCGGACTCCAGCGCCGATCTAGATACCTCACGCCGTCGCCGGACAGTCTCTCAGGCGCTTCTCCTGCTCTTTTGTCCCAGCCCGTCACTTCTCGTCGCTCCCCCTCCCCTTACCTCCTCTCGCCCTCGCCGCCTGGACCCAGCGCGCTCTCCCTAGTCATCACCATGGCCTCGCCCGCTGCCGCCCCTGCCGCCTCGACGTCGGCCATCGTCAATCCGCCAGCCAAGGCCCTTCCCGCACTTACGACCACCGAGGGCTTCATCTGCGGTGGCCTTGCCGCCTGCACGGCCGTCACCTTCTGTGCGTCCCGCCTTTGCCCCGCCGTCGCCTTTGCCCGAAAAGAGCTCTGACGCGCTGACTCCGTCAATCGCCACCTGCTTGCCGTCACCCCCCCTTTCCTTCCCTGCTCGCATCTACACGACGCTCTCAACTCGCAGCCAACATCCCCGAGGTGTGCAAGACGCGGCTCCAGCTGCAGGGCGAGCTCGCCATGGGCTCGCGCGTCTACACGAGCATGTTTGACGTGGCGCGCAAGACGTGGGCCAACGAGGGCATGCGCGGCCTGCAGCGCGGACTCGGCACAGCTGTGAGTCTTCTTCTTCCTGGCATAGCTCTGCTCTCGTTCCTCAAAGAGGCTAGGAAGGCTCCGGCGGCCTTAGACGGAAGGGCTGTTTTCGAGAAGCGCTGCGTCTCCACTCGGCCCGCCCTGCCCCTCACGCGTGATTGATGGCCTTGCGCTGACCCTATTCCCCGGCTGCCTTCCACCCAGTACGTCTACCAGGTACGTGAACATCCTTTGTGACATCCGGCCAGCTCATCGCTGTCTAAGCGACGTCTGCTGCGGATCGACAAGAATCGCGCTCGAGTCTCGCCCTTGCTCGACCGCTCTCGCAGGCGCGCCATCCCCGCGCGCAGGATCAGGAGGTGCTGCAAGACGTCGCCGCTTTTGCTGACCAGCTCTCTGTCGACGCCTACCTCTTACTGTACCGCATCAAGATCGCTCTCAACGGCTCTCGTCTCGGCTTCTACGAGCCCATCCGAAGGGGCCTCATGTCCATCGTCGGCAAGAACCCCAGCGACCAGCAATTTGGCATCTCGGTTGCCGCCGGCGCCGGGTCTGGAATGATTGGAGGTGCGCCATACATGTCGCTGCGGCTATGTCGCTTGGCGGTGCATCTCTGTGGACTGACAATGCGCTGTCATGCCTGCACAACTGCCCATAGCCTCGCTCGGCAACCCGCTCTACCTCGTCAAGGCGCGCATGCAGGCCTACTCGCCATTCCTCCCCGTCGGTGCCCAGCACCACTACAAGTCGGGCTACGACGCTCTGCGGACCATCTACAGGGCCGAGGGCGTCCGCGGCATGTTCCGTGGCATCGACGCCGCCATCCTCCGAACGGGCATGGGCTCGTCTGTGCGTCCGGTCATTTTCGAGCGCACACCCTTCACCGTGCAAGGCTGATAAATTCCGACCCCACTTTGCCCTTGAAGGTGCAACTGCCGAGCTACTACTTCACCAAGAACTTCCTTGTCGACGGGGGCTACACGAGCGCGACGAGTGCTTGGACCTACCTCCTGTCGTCGTCCGTCTCGGGCATCTGCGTCTGCGTGCGTCCGCAACTACATCGCCTCCTGTCCATTTTGCGCTCGACTGACCCGTCTTTCATACTCACTCTCACAGATTGTCATGCAGCCGGCCGACACGGCCCTGACGCGCATGTACAATCAGCCGACCGAGATTGTGAACGGCCGCACACGAGGCCTGTACTACAAGAACCCCATCGACTGTTCGTCTCGGCCCGTCCTTCGTTTCTTTGCGGGGGGAAATGGCGCTGACGACCGAATTCGTGCTCCCTTACAGGCATCTGGAAGACCATCAAAGCCGAGGGCTTCTTCGGCACGTACAAGGGCGTATCGGCGCACTTTGTCCGCATCGCGCCCCACACTGTGCGTTCTTTGTTTCGGAATCTTCGCATATCTCCCTACATCGGTGCTGACACGCTACCTCCCCTCATACGCGACGCAGGTCATCACGCTCGTCGCCAACGAGTTCATCTGCGGCCAGTACGCCAAGCTCAAGCAGCGCTTCGAGTCGGACCTGTAATCGCCGCCAGCCCACTTGGCCGGTCATCCCGGACAGCATCGCTTCCTCCGGCCACTTCATCCTCCCTGCAAAGTCTCGCCTGATGAGCCTACGCAGGCCACCGATATCGGTCGTTCCTTAAAATCGCCGGCGCGCCTCGCCTCGCCTCGCGTCCCTGTACACCAGTCACACCCTTTCGCACGCCGTTCGCAACTCATAGACTCTCGCGCCTTGTATTCGGTAGACGCATGCCCTCTAGCCCTTCCCATCCCCCACGTCCAAAATGAGGGGTTGCCTCCAACGGTGCACTCGGGCGACAGCGAGCAGGGGTCATCATATGTGCGGGAGGAGGCGTCGGTCGGTCAAAACGAAAGGACGTAAGCGCGAGGGAGCTTCGTGATCAGCCTTGTCGTGCCAGGCTAGGCCTGTATGACATAGAGAAGAGGCAAAGAACCGTGTCAGTCATGCCCAGTGAGAGACTCGCCCGGCGAGTCCGATGTTGCACAGGCGTCGAACGCACCCTGCTCCAGAAATCGGTCGCGGCGTTGCGGCCCTGGTCGAAGCCCTGCTCCCACTCCCACACCCATTCGCCCGCGCCGCGCTCGGCAACGTGCTCAAGCAAGCGGCGGACCTTCCACTGGCCGCCGGCCTGTGGGATCTCGGACGCCGATGTGTGCGGGTGGGTGAAGGACGAGTTGAGGAACATAATCTGGTCGAACCACTGCAAACGCCGGGAGTGTGAGGACAGGGAGGAAGAGTCAGCCTTGAACACGAGGCGGCGGAAGACGACGAGGACAGACTCCAGTGGTAAAGCCGGCGCCGAAGCGGTCGTGCTCCATCTTCGAGGCCTTGGAGCCCATGGTCTGCTCCCAATACGCTGAGTGCGAGCCTGACCGAAGATAAGAACGGGTCAGCCGCGAGTCACCATGTAGGGCAGGAGGGAGGATGATGGTACACACGGAGCGCCTGGTCTCGCATGTGGCTGACCGCCCCGTTCCAATCGGCCTGCTTGCCGCTGGCAGCTCTGAAGCCGAGGAAGGCGGGCACTATCTCGGCCTGACATGCGTTCTTGAACGACCAGCCGGCGTCCCAGCCCTCCTGCTTTTTGAGAGTCCAGTAAAAGAAGCCTGAGGTGGTCTTGTCGAAGACCTGACAAGGCAAGGGATGCGAACAAAAGTTGGGGTCAGAGGGCGAGCGCCAGCTGCGAAAGTGGCTCGATGAGTGAGACGACGGACCTCGAGCTCAGCGCGGACGAACGCGCGCGTCTTCTCGTCGGCTTCGCCTCCGTGCGAGCCGCCCATGCTACCCCTAGAAGTCGACAGCCGACATCGAGAGTCAGCTTCATCCCGCCGCAGTGAATGCGCGTGCATGAAGAGGTGGGCGGGAGGACGCACGGGTTGAGCGCGCCGCTCCACTCGCCGACGATGACCCTGCCGCCGGCCCGGCCCGCCTTGAGCTGGTCGTCCTTCGACATCTCGCCCAAGAAGCCCTCGCGCATGTTGCGCGCGTGTTCGTGCGCCGGCGTGCGACCGTCTTCGGGCTATCGGACACGATTGCGAGCGGTGCGTTTCTCAGCTTTCGCGCGATTGGCAGAGTAACCGTGAAGAGGCTGAATTTCGACGTACGGTGAAGCAGCGGTAGACGTGCGTATCCTGCCAAAGTAATTGCACGTCAGCGAACGAGGCCGAATCGTCACGAGCGACAAGGCGAGAGAGAACGAACCAAGATCGTGAAGTTTTGGTCGGGGAAATAGGTTTTGAGGCCGCCCCCAAGGTTCCATGAGTCTCCAATGAGCCTGCAATGGGTCAGCGTGCCAGGTCGAGGTCAGTCTCGCCGACGAGGGAAGGCACGTGCGCGTCGGACGACGGACGCACAAGGGGAAGTCGGGCCCGCAGATGCGACGCAGGCGGGCGAGTGCATCCTTGTGGAAGCCTGCCAGCTTGGAGTGCTGCTTGGGCTCGTTCATGAGCTCGAGGCTGCCACCGATGAGTCGGGAGCCCCTGGTCAGCTGGAGTAAACGAGGGGCGCAAGCGCGGTTTGAAGCCGGCGGCAGGACGAGAGCAAGGAAGAGGCGCACCCGACGACGTTCTCGACCTGCCAGATGGCGCCGACGAGGGCCTCAAGCACGCGGACCGTCTGGTCCTGGCACTTGCTCTTGTCGAACAGGAGCGGGCCGTGGTGGCTCACACCCGAGTGCGCGTCGGCGTTCTGCTTGCCGGGGACAGCGTGCAGGTCGACGAGGACGCCGACACCCCACTTGTCGGCCCACGCAAACGCCCGCTGGATGCGCGACCAGGCGCCGGCGTAGATGTCGGCGAACGGCTCAAAGTCGGTCCCCTTGAGCAGCGACTGGTCGAGCCCGGCCAGGTGGTAGTACGACATGGGAAGCCGGACAGTGTTGACGCCCCTTCCGACGAGCCACGCAAAGTCTTCCTCGGTCACCCAAGAGTCCCAATGGGCCTCAAGCGCCTGCCGCGTATCGTCGGCCGGCCGCGATGACGCACAGATATCGTAGTCAGAGTCACCGCCGCCTTTGGCGTTGGCAAATGGCTGCGGCGTGATCCACTTCTCGAGCGTGAACCACGAACCTGCGGGTTGGTGGGGAGTCAACAGGGGCGCGGGAGGCAGGTGAGGGTCGTGCGATCACTGCCCGTCAGTTTGACGGACGACAGCAAGGCGAAATTAGGGCGACGCACCTAGGTTGACGCCTCTCCAGTAGCGGTACCGGAAGAGCTCCTTCTTGCTGCCTGATCCGAGCTGCTCCCTTTGGCCGTTCGCCGACTGGGCCACCTGCGGCCCGTTGCCGCCGCCGGCCGTGAAGCGGTCGAGCTTCGAGTCAAGCTTGCTTGATAGCTTGGAGAACATAGTGAGGGGAGGTGCTAATTGAAGACGATGTTGAGATTCAGCCGATACGAAAGCGAGGAGGTCAGGGCCTCGTTCAAAGATGCTAGTCGAGGTCAAGAAGATGGGGCGAAAGGGGAGGAAAGGATCAAGGAGGGCAAGGCGAGGGCATGGGGCTGTGGTCGGCGAGGCAGGCGTCATCTGCTGCGCGGCCGCCCTCCACCCCAGAGGCGATCGGGCTCCATCCCGCGCTTGCTTGCCAGGCTCAGGCCAGTCCGCGCCAGCCGCGACGCCGTCGTCAAGCCGACAGGGAGCAGCGGGCAGGGCTAGGGAATGGGTGGGCAAGGAGCACGGCGTGAGGAAGACACTACATACCATGCCTCATTCACCCTCTCCAATCAGCTGTCAACCAGAGAGCGCCCTTTAAGCTGCCAATCTTGTGCGAGCCAGGCAGTCAACCCAGTCCGGCCACCCCAACACATTCGTTCAGCAGGCGCCCGGTAGACGATCAAGTGCATCCGGCAGAGGGGACAGCTCTTCCTTCGCCGAGCGCTCTTCATGTCAACCGCTGATCAGCAAGTGATCACGTCGGTGCTTCAAAGGCAACCACTCAGCATCCGATCCACGCCAGAAGCCCGGCGAGCAGCGCCCGCAGCCGCTGCACCCACGACCGCGACTCGCAAGCGAGGCCATCGACCCCGGCGAGCAGGAACTCGAACTTGCCCTCTTGCGCGCCAAAGTCGCTCCGGCACATGAGGCTAATCGCGCGGATGCGGTCCGTCTCAAACGCAGGCGCGTCCTTCTGCGGCTTGCCGCGGTACGTCGCCTCGAACTCGGCCCAGCGGACATGAACGTCGCCGCCGGCGGGCGGGGCGACGACGTGCGCCTCGTACGACAGCGTTGCCTCGAGCCGGCCGTCGGGTCGCTTCGCGGGCGGGGCGGCCGTCTTCAGCACGAGCGTGAGTGTGCGCGGCGTGTGCTTTGGCTTTTCGGTGGCCGAGCGGGAGGAGGATGCCGATGGCAGGAAGTGAAGCGTCACGCCAGAGTACGACGACGGCATGATCGCGAGCGGCGCGTCTGCCGGGAAGGTGTACGACTGCGACGCGAATCCGGCACCGCCGAGCGTCTTGATGTCTGCGAGCGTCAAGGAGGTGCAACAGAGGGTCAGCGATGAGGCTTCGAAGCAGAGAAGGAGGAGGTCGACAGGCGACCTTCGAGCACTCGAGCGGCGTTCGCGAGCATGACGCACCCAAGGTCCCGAAGAAGCGGACGCCGCCGGAACCCTTGGCGAGCGCGACGCCTTTGGCCTCGCCGCCGGACAGAGGCTCGAGGTACGACTGCGAGCTCCCTCCACGGACGCGATCGTCGACTGTCGACTGCAAGAAGTCATAGGGAGGCCGAGGTGCGACCCGGAGGAAAGGTCAGTCTTCATCCATGCAGGTCCCGATCGGAGCAGGCGATCAAGACGTACCCAGCTCGAGGGCTCGACAAATGGAAAGTCCGAGAGTGCCGTCGTCTTGCGCGATACTTCGGGCGCGTGCTGGGGGAGGAGAGGAGTGCTGTCCGACATGGCGATGGGCGAGAGACACGAAATGGGAGGCTCCAGCGAGATGCAGGTAGAGCTACAGGGCTACCAGCTCACCAGCCGGACCAAATGAGGGAGCCCGAGGTTGCCTTCCTCCTCCCCTTTCGACCACGACCCACCTCCTCCTTCCCTCACTAGCCTCAAGGCCCCCCAAACTCACTCCCCAAGCTCTTTTATGCCCCCAAGCCCTGTTCTAGATTCTGCAATTCAAGACTACCTGAACCCCCCGACCTTCTCCGACACCGACTCGCCTGTCGCCCAGCATGACGCCCGCCACCCCGCCCCCAGCTTGCTCCCTTCCTCGGACGCCCGAGTGGGCGACAGCAGGAAAGGCAAGGGCAGAGAGAAGCGCGCGGGACGCCTAGAAAACGGCTCCAGGAAGTGGGACCTCAGCGGCAATGGCCGCGAGGATGAGAGCGACGACGACGACACCCAGGAAAGCGGCCTCGCACGTGGTGGCCCTGTCGTCCAGACCGCGTGGGTCCCTGGCACTCCCTCCCTTGCTCGCCCCGCAACGCACGAAAGCTGACCCAAAATCACTCGCCGCTTCTGCTGCCATCGACCAGGCCGCTGCTCAACCTCCCTATCGAGTCGCTGCACGAGATCCTGTCGTATCTGCCGCCGTCAGTGCTGCTCATCCTCCGCCAGGTGTCACAGGATCTGCGGGCCGCCGTCGACGATGAGGCTGTCTGGCGCGCATGCTTTGGCCGCAACTACCTACGGGGCCGCGCCGGAGCGGTCGCTCGCAGCTGCCTGCCCGGACCAGGCGGCAAGAGCTGGCGCAAGGAGGCCCTGGGTCGCGAGCGGCTGCTCGAGTGCGTCCCTCTGCTCTGAGACTGCGCGATCCAGCCGACGTCTGGCACACCGTCTGACTCTGGCCTCTCCCACCTGCCTGACCTGACAGTCGTATGAGTCGGTCCAAAACGCCCGTCATTACCTACGATCCTCGGCTGTCGTCAATTACGACCTTGTCACTCTTCTACCCGCTACCGCCGCCTAACACGCTACCGCACCAGCTGCGGCCACCCTCGCTGCTGTGCGCCTCGCTCCTTCACGGCCTCGCGGGGCGCTCGGATGTGACCAACGGCAAGGTCTCGAAGGGCTACCTTGACCCCTGGGGCACGACGGACCACACCTCACTGTGGGCGCCACCTGCCCATGCCTCCCCGCCCACAGCCCTGGCCCTCGCGAGCGAGCGCGAGTCGCTGACGATCCTGTGGGGCTTTGCCGAGGGCGGCGTCGGCTGCACGATCGTCGCTGGCTACGCGACCGGCAATGGCAAGACGTCGGCCAAGACGTTTCACTCGGTCCCGGGAGAAGGTCACGAAGGCCCAGTCGTGTCCCTCGTCGGCTCCAAGGACGGGTCGGTCGTCCTGAGCGGCGGCGCCGACGGTCGCGTCATCCTCTGGGGCGTCCCGCCTGCTTCAGCTAGTCGTGGCCAGAGCGTGTTGAAGCGAATATGGGTCGCCCGAGCTGCCAAGGAAGAGTATAAGCGGGAGATCGTACGTCGCGTCTGCTGGGACGAGCGCTCGGGCGGGACGGTCGCCAGCGTCACCGACGAGGGCTTCCTGATGGTCTGGTCGGGCGTGCTCGACGAGGACCCTGCACCCAAGTGTGCCAACTGGATCGACAAGGAGCTCCGGGCGTCCGCCAATGGCGATCGCGACCGGACGATCACGCTCGCGCTCGACGTCGAGGACGCGTCCACTGCCTCACGCTCGGACGGCGTCACCGCCGTCTCAACCATCCGCCTTCTCCTCCACGCGCCGCCGTCGAACACGTTCAACCAGCTCGCCGTCTCGTGGACTGCTGATGGCAACCCCGAAGTTGCCGCCAAGGCGTTCACGCCTTCATCGGCCGCCGCAGGCGAGCTCACGAGCTTCCACGCTGAGTTTGCGGTCCCCCTCCCGCTTGGCCTGCCGTTTCAGCACTCAACCTCCCTTGCGCCGACGCCGAGCCTCAGTCGGATCCCGTCGTCCGAGGAGCTGCCTCCTGCTACGCCTTCGACCGACGACCACCAGGTCCTCCACCTGCCGATGACGACGTCAATCGAGCGGCGCGCGCTCGGCTCCGTTGCCCAGGGCAAGTTCGTTGTTACCGGTGACGACGAGGGTCTCGTGCGGCTATGGAACTGGGACGACGGGGCGCTCGTGCGCGAGTGGCGAGCGATTGACGGGAAGGTGACGGCGCTCGAGTGCACGATGGGCCTTGTCTTCGTCGGCAGGTGCGTCCCGCTGTGCCCTCTGCGACCGTTTGAGCCAGCAAGCCCGGAGGCTGACCCCTCACTGGTGGTGTTTGACAGTCTCGAGGGCATCCTCAAGGTTTACGACCCGCTCACGAACCCACCAGCGCTGTTGAGGACCTTCAACGACCGCTCGGCGACCCGACACCTGCGCCCGCATCTCGCTGCAGGCGCTCTCGATCCAGCCTTGTGGCGCGTGTCGCAGATCGTCATGGAGCGCGACATGCTTGTCGCCTGCGTCGGCGGCAAAATCCTCAGCTGGCGCATGGGCTCTGGTGGGCGAGAGCGCGAGGGACGGAGCGACTGGAAGGGCAAGGTCGTCAACAAAAAGGCGTTCTCGTCTGGGTGGGCCGGCATGCGGACGCCCAACAGCAAGGGCGGCCACTGTGCGTCCTCTTGATTACGCCTCGGGCCGCTCACCTTTCATCCGCGGCGCTGACAACCTTCCGTTCCTTTCATTTGCAGCACAACACGAGCTCCAATCCGAGATCTTCTCCGCCCGCCAGGCTCATCGCGAGGCGCAAGATTCGCTCCAGATCGCAATCGCGAAGGAGCAGGCAATGAAAGCCAAGGTCTCAGGCGGTCTCGATTTGACCGTCGAGGAGCAGATCGCTTACGCCATCATGATCAGTCAAGAGGAGGAGGAGGCACGTCTGCGGTTGGCCAACAACGGCCCGTCCGTCTCGACCTCTTCTTCACTCGGCCCCATCGCAAGCTCCTCGTCAGCAGCGGTGTCGGTCCCAGCGGAGTCAAATGAGAGCGACGACGCCATAGACGAGTCGCTCCGCGAGGCATTGGAGCGCAGCCTGCTCGACCAGTCTTATGAAACACGCGCGGATGGATTCGAGATGCTTTTCGACGAGGACCACGACGATGACGACAAACCCCTGGCGGGCCCATCTTCGTTCGCGCGACGATCTTACCCAGCCTCGCCCGTCCGGCTATCCCACTTCGAACAAGACGACTTCTCCTCGTCACGTCAGTCGTCGCTCGGGCCGACGCCTGTCTTTGGCAGCTTTGACGACCACGCCGAGTGGCCAGCCATGCTGTCGTCAACGCCGCCCACCTCACCTGCACCCTTTGCGGTCACCGGCAAGGGCAAGCAGCCGTCGTCTTCGTCGTCGGCCAAGGCACCGAGCCCGATCCCGTTTGCTGGCGCGAGCCAGCCGTCGGCGGCGTCGTGGAGCTCGGTCGCTCGGTCGCCTCCCTCGGCGGACAGTGCTTGTCGGTCGCCGTCCCTCCTCGCGCAGGCTTCGCCGTCGCTACGGGCTGTCGGGGCCGTCGGATCGTCTTTGGCGCCGGAAAGGCGAGCGATGACGCGCGAGGAGCGCGAAGACGAGGAGCTGCGGCTCGTGCTTGAGATGTCGCTCAACGACCAGTGAGCCCTGGAATGCATGGCTCATTTTTCCCAACAGTCTCATACAGCTGGTACTGCTGCCTGCTTAATGAACGCTGGAACAGTTGTGAAGATGGTCAGAAGAGCTCGCGCCAGGGTCGTTGGCTGATACGTCGTCGAATTCAGACGCGCAAGGACTCGTCGCCCGCTCCCGTTCGCCCAACACCCGCAGTTCCTTGATCGTTACCCCCCCCCCTTCCAACACCCTATCACCTCTCTCCTACGCTCCAAAGAATCTTCCTGTGTCTCATCAGCTCGCTTTGGACCAGCCTCTGCCGTGCTCAGTCGTCGCCGTTGCAGCCCACGCCAAGTCCGCGACCCTCCCGTCTACGGTCGCGAGATTGCCCTCCTTCCACCCTCGGCCCAGGTCCTGGTCCTCCCACATCGCAGCCCCCGTCTCCTCTCGCTCGCCGCTAGCCTATCAGAGCTCGCAAGTGCTCGTCGCCGACCATCTTTTCCGACCACGAGCCTGTTGCAGAAGGGTCCGGCCGGAAGATGCTCGCCACGACCAAGCGGCTGCGGTCGTCGTCGCCGCCGTCGTCGCCACTCGACCAGGTCACCAAGCGCCGGCGGCAGTCGTCGTTCCACCACGGGCCGTCTGCGGGTTTGGAAGCCGATGTCGGCATCCATCAGCCTCATGGGGCTGCGGCAGGACCGTCGGGCTGGCGTGGCGACGTTCCGCCTCCGGTGAGGCCCGCCCTGTCGCCCTGGGAGCACGGCAGCAGTAGTAGCAGCAGCAGCGCCGACGCCGCCCACCACTACCGCTCTCCCACCGCACGATCGACGGCAGCCCTCCCCGGCTCATACTTCCAGCAGCTGCCGCCAGTGCCGTCTCCACTGAGCGCAGTCCATTCGCCCCCGTCTTACTTCCCACGACTGCCGCCTGCGTCTGCGGCGTCACTGCGGCAGGCGACGCACGGGCCGAGCATGCACACGCCCCGAGCGACCGCCGGCGCGCAGCACGACTCGCACGCCCACCACCGCAACGCGCCTTTATTCCACCCAGCGTTCATAGACCAGCACCCGCCGTGGTCGAGCTCGAGCTCGGCGAGCAGCGCGGCCATTGGAAGTGCGCACAGTCGGCCGCCGGACGGCATGGGCATGCCTGGTGCGGCCTTTGGCGGTCATCCGCACCAGGCCACAACGCCGCTGATGGGCCCGCCTTCACTTCCGAGGCCGCGCGAGGACCTGCGCCGGGCATCAATCGGTCGACTGGCCGACGGTGAGCATGAGCGCGACGCCATGAGTGAGGACGAAGGCGAAACGTGGGACGACGTGGAAGGGACCGTGCAGGACAATCTGCGGTCGCTGGCCGACTCGCCCTACGCCGGCATGAATCAGCTGTTGCACTCGCTCGTGCGTCCTTTTCTTCCTTGCGATCCACTAGCCTAACAACAAGGCGTCTCGTACTGTCGCTGACCCGCTGCGGCTTGCCTTTCGGGGTGGCATCATCAGCATCGGCCGCGCCAGCCTCAACCCCACGTCGCCTCGTCACCATACCCCCACTTTTCGCATGAATCGACGCAGCTTCACCGGCTGCATACGACGCCGCAGACGCCGCACGACCATGGTCCGGACGAGCTCGCCTTGCAGGAGAGCAGCGCGACCCGGCGCCGCTACGGCGACGTCAATCGGCAGCTCGGCGAGCTCGTGCTGAATCGCCGAGTTGGTCGGGCTGAGGTTGGAGATGGGAGGTAGCAGAAGGGTGTACAGGCATGCTCTGTCAGCAGCATCGAGGTCGGTTGCCTCCCTCTCCTTGACGGCGTCTTAACAGCACGCTGACCCTCTTGGTCGTCTCCGCAGGCTGCCGACCGACGCGTCGATCTTGCGTTGTGCGTCTCTATCGAGGATCCTGCATTTCGTGCACCACTTGAGCCCGTCGCGTCTCTTGAAGTTCGGACGACGAGGTCGGCGAACGCAGTCAGAACAGGCCAGGTCAGCGAGATCCGAACAAGCTCCGCGACGCCGACGCGACGCGTACAAGGACGAGTCGGACGCGATCGATTCACCCCCCGCTCACATTCCGGCGGATTTCGTTCACCCGCCTCGCTGACCCTCGGTTTGCGCTCGGCGCCGCCGCATCTCCACCTATGTCCGTGCCCCTTCGGCCCGGCCTACTCGGTTCCGCTGATGGCCATGCTTTAAAGGGGGGACGCTGATGATCGCCAGTCTCTGCTCAGAAGGAAAGCCCCAATCTCCCCCCCTCCCCGATTATCAACGTCCTGCCAGCCATGTCCGCAACCCTCACCCGCCAGGACCTCGAGTCCCTGCCCATCTCATTCGCGACTCCCTCCCTCGGGATGACGGCCAAGCACACGCTTGAGAGCAAGCTTGATACCCTTCAGGCGACGGGGTGCGCAGCGCAACTCCTTTTGTCATCACCTGCCTCCTCGCAGCGGTCCGTTCTTTCGCGAGCCGAGGTGCTGATACCCTCCTGGTTCTCGCCGTCCCATCCGCAGTTATAAATGCGTCACCCTCGGCTGGGGCAATTACCTCGCATGGGTCCGCAGCAAGGAGCCAACCCTGTGAGCAAATCGCCTGCCCTACTCCTCCGTATCCGGCGATGGCCGACATGGCGCTGACCTACTCTGCTGGTCGCCCCGACAGGCCGGCCTCGACGGCGCCCGCTGAGTGGGGCCATGACGGCGAGCCCGACCCTTCGGACGAGGAGCTCTGGCAGGCGCTCTTCAAGTTCGCGGGCCTCGTCAAGACTGAGGTCGAATCGCGCGGCATGAAGCTCGTACGTCTGCCGTCTCGCGACCGTGAGCCCCTATCCCTCGGCGGCGGCCTGACTCGCTCCCAGTTTCGCTTCAAGGACTGCAGGTCGTCTTCCAGCCCATCTCGCAGTACGAGGGCTGGGCGGCGGGCTCTCCTCACCAGCAATGGTCGCGGGCCAAGGCCGACAAATGGCTGACGCTCTGCGCCAAGCTCGGCGTCGAGTTTCTTCAGCTCGGATCGAATGACCAGCCCGATACGGCGGACGACTGGGATTCGCTCTGCGACGACATGCGCTTCATCGCCGAGCTCGGCCAGAAGCACAATGTCAAGGTCGCTTACGAGCCCTGGTGCTTCGCTTCTCGGACGCCCTCGTGGGAGGGCTGCTGGGACGTTGTCCGGAAGGTCGACCATGCGTTCCTTGGCCTGTGTATCGACATTGCCCATGTCTGTCTCCTTCGTCTCTCGACACTCCGTCCCTCCCCACATATTCTCTATCCCGTACTGACGCAAGCCTAGCTTTCCCTCTTCCGCGTCATGACAGGTCGCCCTTTCGCCCGACTACGGTGGCATGAACCCGCTCACCGGCGCCGACTACCTGGATTTCGAGGGCGTCCTCGCACGCATCGGCGCCGTCCCAGCCGATAAAATCTTCTTCTTCGAGATCTCGGACGTCATCAAGCCCTCGCCGGCGACCCCGCTGCTCGGCGGCAGCGAGTACGACGCCTATCACCTCGCCGACCCCAACGCCCGGGCGCTCTTCACGTGGTCTATCTGTGGCCGATGCCTGCCCTTGGTCGGCAAGAATGCCGGCGACGATGTTCACGGCCCGGACGACCTCGGCGGTGCGCGCGCGGCCCAGGTATTCAAGGCCGTCCTCGACACGGGCTTCCGAGGTGCGTCCGCCTTCGCTCTCAGCTGATTCATGGCGCGTTCGCTGACGGTGGCTTGCTTTCGTCCTGCCTCCCTCAAGGCCCCTGCTCGTTCGAGGTCCTCGAACAGCAGTACATGAACCAGCCCGACCCGACCGTCACCGAGCGGTACGCCAAGGCCGGACAGCTCTCCAAGGACCGCCTCTTTGACGCCATCCTGAAGCTCTGAAGATGCGAGCCGTCCTCAGAGGATGGGCGTGTACGATGACGATCTGCATCCTCAGTATCGAGACCACTTGCTATCAGTCGCCAGAGTTGACTCACGGTCTCACCCTCTTCCCACCCGCTCGCTCGCGCACGCATCGTCGTTCGCTGTCGATCAGTCGCGGCTGATTGATGGTCTGCGCGAGGGCAAGGGCGAAAGGGCATGGCATGGAGACGGCGCTTTCAGTCGTACGAGTACAGCAGAAAGGGCGCGTACAGCGGGCAGTCGGCGCCGGCGGGCTTCATCCAACTGCGACCATTGCCGTCGACGATGTCAATCAGGCCGAGCGCGCCAAGGTCGTTGATCAGCGAAAACGTTTTGATGCGGTACGCCGGGAAGCAGATGTCGGGCAGGCGGACACGCTCGAGCGCAGGCAGCAGCGAAGGATCCCGCTGCAGGAGCGCAACGACAACCTTGGCTGAGATGCGGGCCTCGTACTCAAATTCGTCGCCGGTGCAGTCTTCGAGGTAGTCGTCCGATTCGAGGCCCATGCCCCCGAGAAAGTGCACCTCGCGCAGCGTCGGATGGCCGTCCCGGAGCAAGTGCGACAGCAGGGGCGGCACCTCGGGCGCGATATCGTCGGTCGTGACGTCCCAGGTGAGTGACCTGAGGCCAGGGCAGAGAGAGGCGAGCGAGGAGAAGGCCGGGTCGGCCCGCTCGATGCTGCAGGCGATCGACAGCTGGACGAGCGAGGGCCCGTGATGCGCCAAGATCGCCTCGAGGTGGTCGAGGTTGACGTCGTCCGACACCTGCAGATACAGCGACGTCAGAGGCTCGAGCTCGCACAGCCAAGGCACCACTGCCCGATTCTCGGTCGTCGTGTGAACAACGAGCTCTCGAAGTGCCGACAAGTCAAAGTGCCTCGGCACGACGACGGACGGGTCGACGTCCATCTCGATGTCGTAGTCGCCGCTGGGCATGATGGCGAGGCTGGTCAACGTCGGACGGAGGTCTGGCGAGGTTGCCCCATCGAGCGCGAGGAAGTCCATCGGCAGTTGGACCTCGGTCAGGAACGTCAAACGCGGCAGGATCGACCAGACCTGGATGTCGATCGAGTCGGGCGACCGAAGGGAGACGGAGCGGACGCGGTTGAGGAGCTCGCCGTCTCGCCGCATGACAGCCGCAAGCCAGCCCTTGAGCCGGTCGTCCGACAGCCGCTCGAGAGATCGGCCAGAGGCCGAGTCTAGGTCGCCGTTGTAGCGGTAGTCGGCGTCCGGGTCCGGCCGGCGGAACGTGTGGTACAGGAGCGGCAGGGCAACGTCCTGGGCCGCGCAAGATTGAGGTCAGACCATGGCTGTCAGGGGAACAAGCGTTTTCGACAGAGAGAGAGAGGACGCACATAAAAGTGACGTGAGACTTTCAGGCACTGGCAGAGGGCGTCCTCAATCTGCCAAAGCTCTTCGACATACCACCGCGTGTCAGGGCTGCCGTCGGCCGTCTGTCGCTCGTCCTCATACAGCGGCGCGGCGAGGTGGCCGAGGATGACCTCGTGAAGCTCGGGCGGGAGTTCGACCATCGTCGCGACAAAAGTAGGAAGGAGGGGAGCGAGAGGTGCGAAATTTGCCGATAGAGGTCGTCGGCGGCGAGGCAGTCGATCGGGGTCGAGGTCGTTGGCAGGATGAAAGGAGGGCAAGACGGGCTGGGGTCGACCCGAAACGCCTGCCGCAGCGGCGCCGTGATGGGTGACCGGTTGCTCGAGCGCTCCAGCGACACCTTGCCAGCGCCAGACCACAACTCTGTCGCCCAGGTCCGCGGTCAGGACAGCGAGGCTCCCTGCATGCTGCCTTAACCACAGACTGCCTCGCTGCTTGGCTCGAGAGGGATGGGTTCAAAGGCGACAGGTCGCTGTCCTGTTTGCCGGCCCGCACGCACGAACCCCTTTTTCACGCGGCCGGCCGACCCCCTGACCCTGCAGAACCGATCCACCTTGGCTGGCAGGATGGCGGCCGACCTAACCCACCCCTCGCCCACCAGCCCCCCATCTTTGCAGAGTTCAGCCCACCGACAAAATGTCCTCAGTGCGTTCAACTCGAAGAGTCGTCGTCGTGCACTCTCCCGAGCTGACGTGCGACGTTACCCCACTCAACCCTTCAACCGCCGGCTGGCTGCAGCTATTTGTGAGGCACCTCCCCATCTCGCCCACCATGCTGCCTTGCTCCCCGCTCCTCGCCCTTTCACATCAATGAAGTCTCAAGCTTGGTCTAGAGGCTGACTCTTTCTGCCTCTTGCCCGGCTGGATGCCACGTCGACGCGACGACCAGGACAAGACCAAAGACGTACGTCAACCCGTGCTCTGCCGCTAGGCCCTCTCGCTCGGCCCATCTCTTGCCTCACCCGTCAACTGACCGCAACCCTCGCCTTGATCGCATCCTCCTTCTCCTCTCTGGTGCCTGATGCACATCCAGGCCGTCTCTAACCTCATCCACCACCACGAGGACCCTGACGCCGACGCCACCCTTCCTC
This sequence comes from Cystofilobasidium bisporidii, assembly GCA_014825535.1. Lineage (NCBI taxonomy): Eukaryota > Fungi > Basidiomycota > Tremellomycetes > Cystofilobasidiales > Cystofilobasidiaceae > Cystofilobasidium > Cystofilobasidium bisporidii. Next base: position 60,783 of record MVAK01000100.1, read on the forward strand.
CCTCGGCCTCGATAGTGCAGGCCGAGCGCGCGGCCGACGACGACTTGGCAAAAAAGGCGCTCGGAGGGCACGGGGTCAAGCACGAAGTCCTCGAGAAGATCCGCCACCTGCGCCGGGACGATGTCAAGCACTGCCTGGGTGAGGTGCAAGAACTGTTTGACGATCCGAAGGACAACACGTACGTCGTCTCACGCCTCGTTCGCTGCGCGCCCTCGCGCGGGACTCACCACTGCTTGCCTTCCACAACTGCAGGATCCAGTTTTGTGCGGCCTCCTTCGCTCTCTTCTCAGCCGTGTTGCGAGCAACTGACGGCCCCTGTCCCTTTGACCAGTCCACCCGCTGCGCTACACGGTCCTCCAACTTCCGCACGGCGTCACGTACCTTGCCAAGGTCCAGCTCGACCAGGAGGGTCACTGTGTCCACATTCGGTTCGTCCTTTGACTCTCGCTCTTGCTGTCTCGTCGACTTCTCGCCATCTGACGTCCATTCTTCTCCCACTTCCAGGGTCTTTTCGCCCGAGATTGGCCAGGGCCCCTTCTCGCTGCACTCGATCGACACGAGGCCAACTAAGGACGGCGGCGCCGTCTTCACCAAGACCGACGCCGTGAGTCTAATCCCTCCTCGAGGAGTCGAGCTGTCAGCTGGCAATACCTGACGAGCGTTTCGGGGCGGATGTTAGCTGTCCTACTTTGAGTATTGATCGAGCCAGATATTTGGTCGGCACAAGCGAACGAATGGTGAGCAGCTAGCCAAATTGCTTTTCGAATCGGCGACCGAGGCCTTTGCAGCCTCCAACGAGGAGGCCCCCCTTGACGCTGACGTTCCCCCGCTGAGGGTGTGGTTCGGTTCAGCAGCTTCCGAGCCCGTCTCCGAATTGACCGCCGTCGACCGAGGCTCAACCGAGGCTTCTCGCTTGTCCTTGTGCTGCTGCGCGTGCACCCACCTCTCCCACCTCCTTGTACCCGACTTACCCTCTTGCCCTATGTGAAGATGCTCTTGACGATTTGAATCTCCTTGATCTGCCCAAGCTGACTCCTTGTGGCCGTGTCCCTTGGAGGCCGCGTCGTTCGGCGCGGCGGCCGTGTTTGCTGACGCGCGCGCGTGTCTCGCCGGGCTCGCCCGCCGGCCGCCCGCTGGCCGTACGCCGAGCCACAGTGTCAGCAGCCGTTCGCCGCCCTGCCCGACTCCCGTTCCGCCGTGCCATGCCCGTTCCACAGGGAGCAAGGCAGCTCTCGTCGTTTTCCTCTGCTCCTCCATCTTCTCTCCCTTCTCAGACGTCAGCATCTTGAAGTCGCTGAGCGCGGACGCCATCGAACGACTTTCCGCGGCCGGCTCCCCCTCCTGAGCCGACAAATCGGCGGCGCCTCTCGTGCCATTTCGATCGTGAGCCGACTACTTCACCTCCTCTCTTGCTCCCTCTCGTACGTCTTTTCCGCGCTCGAGCTGACTCCTGACCCCTCTTTGTGCATCTCGTCTTGGCCCTCGCTTGCTCTTCCCGAATCTTTCGCTGCTCGCAGGCAAAGCTTCGCAGCCAAGCCCCGCTCCTCTCGCGCTCGACGGCTGCTCAAGACTCGACTTCGCTTCAGCGAACGGCTGCGTGTCGCTCCTCTGCCCGCAGCCCTCGCAAAGCTCGGCTTCCCCTCATCCCGACTCAAAACGTCACAACCTCGTATCCCCCCCTCCTGCCTGGTCCTCACCAATCATGTCAAGCCCGCCCGACTTGCGGCCCGTGTCGCCCTTCAGCTCGTCGGCTTCGCCGCTCGACGACGCGTCGTTGCCTGCCCTGCCCGAGGACCTGCGACGGCACCTGCAGCTCGAGCTCGAGCGTGTCAACGTTGGCAGCATCTACGTTCCCCTCGAGCTTGTCTGGGCCATTGGCATCGGTGGAGCTCTAGTCGTGCGTCTCTCGTCGCTCCCGTCCCTCGCTGCGCGGCGACAACAGGAAGCTGATCCTTCAATCTCTATCTCCCCGGTGCCAGTCCGCTGCCGTGACGCTGTCGCCCTGGACGTGCTGGGTCAAGCGCAGCGTACGCGATCACCCATTTGACCCGTCGCTTGCCAAGCGCGAGCGGGCGGCCAGTCTACCTACGTCGTCGATGACCCGGCGGACAACCTCGCCGGCGATGGATCGGCGGGCGAGTTCGCCGACCATGCCGGTTCCTCGCCGGCAAGACTCAACCTCGTCGGCGTCGTCGCATTCGTACGACTCGGGCGTCGGCGGCCTACACTCGATCTTGCACGCGCCGGTCGGCGTCGCCGGCAGCCGCAAGCCGCGGCGGCACGTGTCGTTCAAGCTGTCAGATGATCAGGAGTCGCTTGCGTCCTTATCGGACGTGGAAGTCGAGGAATTGTCGCCCGGTATGCTCGACAGCGCGGTCGAGGCCGAAGCACTGCGTTTCGCAGTTGAAGAGGAGCTGGTGGTCGAGCACAAAGCCAAGCGACACGGCACATGGAAGCGATGGTGTCCGCTCTGCTCTGTGCGTCTTAACTTCCTTCCTTCCTCCTGCATCCAATGGAACTGACTTGTAAATACCGTCTCACCAATCCACTCTGCTCTCACAGAGGTCGCGCAAGAAGCCATCGCCTCCCCCACCAACCTCTCCCCAGCCAGAGTCGTCGTTGCACGACTTGATCGCCAAGGAATTCGCGTCGAACAAGTCGACACGACACTTCACGCGGTCACCCCCTCGAGCATAGTCAGATCTCTAGTCCTTTGTCTCTCTGGGACCCTCTTCCTTACTTTCCACGAACTCTATGCTTTTCGCACGTCGCACCTGTCACTCTGACCACGATCGCTCTCTTCTTTGCTTGACTCGTCCACCACTCAACCACGTCCTGCCCGCACGCGCCGCGCGCGCACTCTGACTTCTGTATCGACCGCCCCGCACATCCGCTGCTCTACCCTCCTTCTGCTTTTCTCTCAGGCTCACGACGACTGACCGTCTCTCTGTCGATGCCATGGCTCCATGCCGAATTCTCGATAGCTTTTTTTTCGGTGCTCGGCCGTCCGAGTCACGTTGCAAGCATCGGTGGGCGGGCATTCGGAAATCGAGCTGTCGTGCTCGTCGGAGGTCAACCGCCCAGCGAGACACGCCATCGAAAAGTCAAGCCGAACCAAGCAGCGACAGCCCTCACAGATCCTTTGGCCCTCCCCAACACCCTCCCACACTTCTCTACTTCCCAGCATGTCGCAGCCCATCAAGATTAACGAGCGCAGGACATCGGTCTCGATCTCGGAAGTCCCCCACAGGTGCGCGCGCTTGCCTTTCCCCTCGCCTTGCCGCTGGGCCCCTGCCCCCCTTTCTTCCTGGGATCTCGGAGGGTCAGCCCCCGCTGGAGGTAGACCAGACAGAGCCGACGATGTGCCGAAAGCATCTGCCACAGGCCGACGGTAGGGCTACCTTTCTCTGGGTAGAGTCAGGCAGGGTTCGATTGTTACTGGACAGAAGGGGCGACCACAGGGGCTCTCATCGGCCCATATGACGACGACTCAGCCCGGGCGGCTCTGGCTTGTGCCAGGCATCCCCCCTCCCCGCCCCTTCCGACCAGCTTTCCTAGCCGAGATGCGTACCGCTGACTTGTTCCCTTCGGCCCTGTGCTTGCAGCATACCGATCCCGCTGTCGGGCTCCTACAAGCAGCAGGGCTTGACGTCGCCCGTCGGCTCGCCCAACAACTACGGCACCTCGCCCATGGCCTCGTTCTCGACCTCGCCCTCGCTGCTGCACAACCCGCCGAGCTCGCGCCAGCCGCGGCAGCTGCAGCTTCTCGGCTCTAAGGAGATCAAGATCCTGCTGCTCGAGAACATCTCGGCCGGCGCTGTCGACTACTTCAAGGCGCAAGGCTACCAGGTCGAGCACCACGCCAAGGCCTGGAGCGAGGAGGAGCTGCTCAAGCGTATCGGCGAGTTCCACGCCATCGGCATTCGCAGCAAGACCAAGATGACGGCGAAGGTCATCAAGGCCGCGACCAAGGTGCGACGCTCGCCCGCTTCCTTTCTGTGCTGGGCCGCTCAGGGCCACTGCACTCGAGCGCTCGTTGTCGGTGGTCGGCGAGACGTGGCCTGCAGCCATTCCGGACGCCAGGGCTGATCCCAAGACTTGCGCCCCGTCTATTGCTTCCCCTCTTTCCTAGCTCCTCACGATCGGCTGCTTCTGCATCGGCACCAACCAGGTCGACCTCAAGACGGCCGCCTCGGCCGGTATCGCCGTCTTCAACTCGCCCTTCTCCAACTCGCGCTCTGTCGCCGAGCTCGTCATGGCCGAGGTCGTCTGCCTGTCGCGCCAGCTGACGGACCGCGCGCGCGAGATGCGCGAGGGCGTCTGGAACAAGGTCTCGAAGGGCTGCTGGGAGGTTCGAGGCAAGACGCTCGGCATTGTCGGTTATGGTCACATCGGCACGCAGCTCAGTGTCCTTGCCGAGGGTCAGTTGACTTGCACTGTCCTTGTCTCCCACCCCCCCTCCCTCGCAGTGCGCGCGCGACGCTGAAACCCTGCCCCCCTTCTTTCCTATGTCCGCCGACACAGCCTTCGGCATGCAGGTCGTCTACTACGACGTCATGCCGATCATGCCCCTCGGCTCGGCCCAGCAGATTGAGAACTTCCACGAGTTCCTCGGCCAGGCCGACTTCGTCTCGCTCCACGTGCCCGAGCTCGAGGAGACCAAGAACCTGATCAAGGCGACTGAGATCTCGCACATGAAAGACGGCGCCTACCTCATCAACAATGCCCGCGGCACCGTCGTCGACCTCGAGGCGCTCGCGGCGGCGCTCGAGTCGGGTAAGCTCGCCGGCGCGGCCGTCGACGTCTTCCCCAAGGAGCCCGGAGCGAACGGCCCGACCTTCAACGACAACCTCAACCCGACGTTCGCGTCGCGCATCCAGGCCACGCCCAACACGATTCTGACGCCGCACATCGGTGGCTCGACCGAGGAGGCCCAGCGCATGATCGGCGCTGAGGTCTCGGGCGCGCTCACCCGCTACCTCAACTACGGCTCGTCCATCGGCGCCGTCAACTTCCCCGAGGTCGACCTTCGCGCGATCACTGCCGAGGATGACAAGCACATCCGTGTCTGCTACGTCCACCGCAACGAGCCCGGCACGCTCCGAGCCATCAACGAGGTGCGCCCTCGTCCTCGCGCAGGCCCTCACAGAGCCTGACTGCTGACCTCGTCTCCCCGGCTACCCCTTGCGCTGCCTCCAAACCTCGCAGATCTTTGCCGACCACAACATCTCCAAGCAATATTCCGACTCGAAGGGCGACACTGCGTACCTGATGGCCGACATCGCTGACGTCAGCAAAGAGGAGGTGCAGGCGATCTACGAGGCCATCCAGAAGACGAAGGCCAACATCCTGACCCGCCTCCTCTGTGCGTCTTCCTGCTCTCTCTCCTCGGGGATGTGCCTCGGCCTCGGAATCGCCCGCTGACTCCCCGTCCCGTTCCTTGCTCAGACTGATTTCGCGAGCGGCCGGACAATGATATGACTCTATGACTCTCTCCATCCCCTTCTCTTCCTCTCTCGAGGCAAATTCTTCGTGCGCTTCTTGCTGACTTGGTGGCGATGCAGGGAGCTCGTTGAAGCAGGTGCATCGGCGGTCGTCGCGTCCGCCGGTCGACTCCCACCCTCCGACGACCAGCAGCCCCTGCGCTCTATCTGGCGCCCTCCCTCTGACCCACCACCACCACCTCTTCCAATTCCACCACGCTCATTGAGCTCTCGTCCCTGGCATGATGCTGCCCCCTCAAATTGTCAGCTATGGGCTCAAGCACGTCTCGCTCGACCACGACGAGTTCATCCGCAACTCGGTTGCCCGCGTGCGTCCGTCCCTTCCTCCTCGAGCTGCCCACGTAGTGGCTTCTCGCCCGTGATCCAATCCCGAGCTGAACACTGCAGACCCATCTGTTCATCTACCAGCATCTTAACAGCATGCTCGAGCCCGTCTCACTCGATCAGGAGGAGCTCATCCCGTCGTTCGCCCCAGCCAGCAGAACCTCGGCAGAGTCGGACCCCCTGCCGCAGCTGTTGGAGGACCTTCGGCACGCTGCTGGCCTTGGCGCGGGCGATGTCGACCAGCTCCCTCAATATCGTTGGCCGATGCTGCAGCAGGAGACGATGGATGTGTTTCGCTCCGTCAAGAAGACGCTCGGAAAAGCCGAGGGACGGGTGGAGACGCTCGTTGCGGCGCAAGGTACGTGGGTGTATGCGCCATCTACCGAACCCTCGCCCGCCCAACCGCACCGACGCTGACCGTCCTTGCCCTCTATCACTCGCAGAGCCCCTGCGGCCGGTCACGTCGCCCCCGGACTCGCCTGCCCTCACCTCGCGTGCGCTCCGAGAGACGCCGCGCTTCGCTCGTGAAGGTTTCGACAGCGCGCTCTTCCCTCGCGGCAAGGCCGACGTCGCGCGCCCTCTGGAGAAACTTCCTCGGCCACACGTGCCCAATTGGGAATCAATGCCAGATGGTCGTCCAGTCGACATTCGAGAAGCACTGTGCGTATTGATGCGCCCCGCGGTCCCTTACCTCAGCCCCTCGCGCTGTTTTGCCTCACCGGACCTTGACGTCGACCCTTTCCATATCTCGTTCGAATCCCGACAGACACCTGAAGCCGGAAATTACGAAAGCCGAGTTGGCCCAGATCAGCGGGCTGCTGTCGAGCGTGCCCCAGGCTGACCAGAGACCGGCCAAGAACGGCTCGGTCATGAAGGCTATTCCGAACCCGATACTGGAAGCGGCTGAGGCGCGGCAGGAGCTCTTGCAGCTCGTACTGGACCCAGAGTGGGACCTCGCGGGGGCGCAGGAGCGGGACGTCGCTTTGGTCCGTCCTTTATACCCACTTCTGCAGGGGTCTTGCTCCGTCTTCGCCCATGACCCCCACCCAGACCGGCCTGACCACTTTTTGTCTTTCACGCTTGCTAGGAGGCCGATCGCTGCGAGTCGCCGCCCATCTTCCCTCGACATTTCGACTCGATCTATTACAGTAAGAACCGCAACGTCCCGCTCGTGGCGACGAACGCTCGACGGGTCATTCCAGAGTCGCTCGCCGTCGTTGGTAAGTCGCTCGTCGACGTCGGAGGGATGCCTGAGATGACGCCAGACGATCTCGACGGCAGCCCGACAGCGATGAAAGTCCTGGACGCCATACGTCAGTCTGCGATACCATTCGCCGTTTGTGAGACGGAGCCAGACGCTGACACGCACATCGCCCTGGGTTCCCGCATACAGAGGGCTTCCCTGCTCTGCCCTCTGACATCACCCTCAGCCCACCGACAAGCCCAACCGACGATAATTCAGGTGAAAACGGTCTCTGGTCGGCGTATCAGCCCTCCTCGCCGTCGCAAGCTGGGAGCGGGCCGAACGGCGTCCGCGGTAGCGACGATGACCTAGGTGCGCGCCCTCTTTCGCCCCCTCTATCTCTCTGAAAGCGCTTCTTTAACCCCCCCCCCCCCCCAACGTGGGTTCTTCGCATGGTCGACAGACATTGCCCTTCCCCGGCGATCCACTCGTTCAGGCCCACAGGCGTCTGAGAATTCCCTGCTGGAGTGCGGCCCTGATCATCTTTGCCTATCGTGTGCGCTCTTTTCCAATCCCTTGCGCTGACCTTAATCTGATTCTTTGCAGCCCCTTGATGCTTCATCAGAGTCTTGCTCGGTTCCAGCCCCTCGCTGTGGCCGAATTGCAGGCGATGTTGCCTCTTCCGGACGGCGCACACGCTGTCTCGCCCGTGCTCTCGCCGTCGATGATCGTCGAGGCGTCTGCGGACGGATTTGCATCTAGAAGAGAAGACGCCTTGATCTCGTTGGAGCCAATCGACCTCATCCAGGAGGTGCTAGGGATGCTCGGCGGCGTGGATGGAGGGATGCTGCGCGAGGCTCAGGCTTGCATCGCGGGGCCGCTGGCGAAGGACGAAGAGACCGAATATCCAGGTGCGCCGCCCAGTCTCGCTTCCCTAGGCACTCAACGCGGCTAGCCATTGGCTGACATGCACGCACTCCTCACAGTACCCAACCTGCCTCCCGCAGTGGACGGTGCGGCAGCGCTTGACAGTGCTCTCCCCTCGAGCCTCGCCGCGCTCGCCGCGCGGCTCGTCTCGGGCGGTACCTCGCAAGCCGGCAAGGTCACGGGTCTGCTCTCCCTCGGCCTCGACCTGACTTGGCGACCGCCGGTCGACATTCCTTCCATGTCAGAGGTCCTTTGCTCGCAGCTCAACTTCACGGCTGATGACGGGTCGGCCGACCTGACCAAGTCTATCGAGCGCCTCTTCAAGGAGACCCAGCTGTCGGACCTGGACGATTCGGTCGGTGCGCCCGCCCCACCAGACGAAGACGACCGGGAGGCTGACTTCATCCAAACTCGGCGTGAGATCGGCCTGCTCCAAATCACCAACATCGTCCCGATGGACGAAGAGCTGGTCGAGGTTGCCAGCCCGCCCAGGAAGAGACTGTTTCGCGACCTCAGCGACGAGTCGGACGGCCGGCCAGAGGCGATCGCCACGGACGAGCAGATACGTGAGGTCTTCGACTCACCCTCGCCCCCTCCGGCGGCCAATCCAGCCCATACGGACCCCCTCTCTAATTGGCCAGACCATATTGACCAGTCGGAGAAGGACGGCTTATCGGACGAAGTCGACGAGCCCGTCGCGCTTGCTGAGGGCGAGGAGGAGATGGTGCTGGACGTTCCTCTCGCTCTCGAGAAGCATGAACCCTCTGTCATCGGCGCCAACGCGTCGCACGAGAACGACCGCACGACCGAGGAAGATGTCGCAACCGAGCTCAATGACGACGACTTTTCTGATGGCGGCCGCTCCTCAGCGCGGATGGCGCCTGCATCGGGACTCGCTGCGTTCCTCCACACCCGTCTGGCCGGTGCCAAGGCGCACTTGCGCGACGATGACGCCTCATCCCTGCCGCCGGCAAACATAACCAGCCTCAACTCGCTTCCCAACACCATCGTCGCCCAGCCGCCTCTCAGCAATGCGCTATTGCCGGATAATATTCCGCTCCTCGACCAGATCTGTCCCGAGGGCGGACCAGAAGACGAAGAGCTGCATTGCGTCTCGGGCCAGAAGCTCCTCAACACGCACACAGGTCCGTGCAGCTCTTGCCTCTTCAACCTCTGTCTCTTTCCTAGTCTCTCGAGTGCGATCAGCTACTGACAAGATCGATCCCCTCGCTACTGCCAGCGTGGAAGGCCATCCTCGCTAGCAAGGTGGCTCTTCACTACCGCGCCTCCTCGCTGCTGTCGCGCGATGCCTCGTCCCTCACTGGCCTGGACCTGCTCGTCACACCGAGTCTCGGAGTCATCCTGCACCCTCTCTCCCTCTTTCCGGCGGTCGCCTCGGCGTTGCGTGCCTTCCTGTCAACCCTGGTCGGGCGCGTCGACGCGGTCTGGATCTTGGGCACAATCCCTGCCGAACGCGACGTCTGGACCGACCTCGTGCGGAAGACGGTCGGCCAGCTGCGACGCAGCTCGTCCGTGCTGGCGACGGACGGTGGCCTCGTTGTCAAGATCGGCTGGATGTCGGAGGTCAACCTCGGGCCTGCTATACGGCGGCTTGTCGAGGTGCACGCAACGAGCGCGGAGGGCGTGTCCTGCCTCGGGGCCGACTGGCTCGGCCTGCTGGAGGACGCCGGGAACGAGCAATGGGAGCAGGTGCGCCGATCTTCCTCCCCTTGTCCATACCGTTCTGACCTGCTGTAACGTGCGGACCTCCCTCCTCCTCCTCCTCCGCAAAGGATGAGCTCTGGCTGGCCAATCTTCCGCACTTCAACGCCTTTATGGCGGCCTGGTGCCTCTTCCACATGCCGCTCGTCGAGTTCATCCTCATGGACCCCGACGCTCGGCTCGCGTCCTTCGGCCCTGTTTTCGGCCACCAGCGCATGGTGGGTCGCGTCCTTGCGTCCTGGTCCCTTGTCCTTTTTGTCATCAGCGGTCTCGCAGAAGCTGACCGTATCTGCTTGTCCCTCTCAGGCGCAGGTCAACGTCGAGCTCGAGACACACGCGCGCATTCTTCGAGCGGGCCTGGCCGTACACGACCATCACGCGATCTCATCACTGCCGCCGTCGTCCCCTCCGTCGCCGATCGGCGCTGCTGGCTACGAGCCACAAGGACAGTATCTTGCAGTCAACGACGCGCCGTCAAATTGGATGGCGGACGAGGTGCCCGCCGACTCGTTCTCATGGCAAGCAGGAGCGTTTGGCTACGAGGACCTTTGGTGCGCGCTTCTTGTCTATCAACGCGTCGCTCTCACACTCTCGAAAGATGTGCTGACTGACAGACGCTTTCCTGTCGTCGGCTGCAGAGGACGGCGCTCGCGGCGCGGCGGACCATGCAGCGCGATGGGGGGTGGGCGCCATTCAACCATGTATCTCTGCTCGGCTCCCCACGTGCACCACCTGGAAGCTTCCAAGGTCATCGTGGCGGCCCCAAGTCGGCCAGGGGACTCATGTTGCGGCTACAGTTTGAAGAAGGCCATTGGACGAAGCACGACATGGGCTTCTTCCGCCAGCAGACTGACCTTCTGCACGCGTGTCGATCGGTCATCATCGAGCATAGATCAAGGGGACGGTCGTGTATGCAGTACGGGTCGTGGAGGAGCGGGTTCAAATGGAGAAGAGGCAGAAAATGATCCAGTATTCAACGGCGTCGTCGTCCTCGGCCGACTCGAGTCGCTCAGACGTACCCTGCCCCCCGCTGCTGCTCTCTCAGCCCACGGCGGTCCTGCAAACCTCCGCCAGTCGCCGGGCCACCGCCGCCGTGCTGCATCGCATCGCCCGGCGCGCCCTCCATCGGCGCCCCGGGGCCCCAACCGCCCTCGCGCGTGAAGGGAGCGTCGAAAGACCGGCCTCCGGGTCCCGCTCCGCCGCCGTGTGAGCCCTTCTCGCCTGTCGCCGATGGCGAGGGGAGCGAATCGAGCGTGTAGTTGAACTTACGGGTGGTGCCTTCCTTAGGCCGTCGGAGGAAACTTCGTGCGTCGACAAGGGTTGGGAGGGTCAGCCCGCGAGTCAGGTCAAGGCGCTCAGGCAGAAGGGAGACGGCAGACGCACAGCGATTCCTCGCGCGGTAGGAGGATGTGCGAGAAGCGGTGGTCCCAAACGGCGGCAAAGACCATGCGGAAGGCGGCAAAGGCACAGGCGGTGCCGACTGCAATGAAATTCGAGGGTCTTGGTCAGCGCGAGACGAATGGCGGTGAAGCAGAGGCGGGCGGACACGCACTAGTCAGGCCGGCGAGAACGTCATACCTGCGCAAGAATAAGATGGCTGTCAGGGCTCCGCTAGAGGCAAGCGAATGAGGGCGCCAAGGAGGCACGCACCAATTGTGGTACTCGTCGATAGTAAGGCTGCCGGCGATCAGGCAGGCGCCGAGAAGGGGCGCAAAGAAGAGGACGTCTGCAGCTCAAGCAGAAAATCAGGCTCAAATTCAGGATGGCAGACGCCGACGACGGCGCGGATACGCACGCTTCCAGTACCTGAAAGGCACGTTCAGTACGACGAAGGTCAGCCGCTGGGAGACCGGGGTCACAAGGATACCAAGGGTCGGCAGACGCACGCGGGGTTGTAGTCGGCAAAGCACTTGAGCTGGGCATTGAAGTACAGCGCGAGGTAAACGAACCCGGCCCCTGCGGCGGTCGAGTGGCCCGAGGGGAAGCTCTCGAGCGAGTCGTTGATCTCGCTCTCGTCGCCGGTGCAGACCGAGCGGTCGAACATGATGCCGCCGAAGCCGGTGCCGGTTGCCGCGAGGGCGGGCGTGATGTTCGGCTGGCAAACGGCGAGGAAGTGCGGGCGCAGGCCACCGATCAGCCACTTGAGAAATACCTGGAAGACGGCAGCCTGCGCAAATGGAGGAGGAGGAGGAGGAGGAGGAGGAGGAAGGAAAGAGGCGGCGATGAGTATGTCTGCGCTGGTCCGCCGCGAGGAAAGCAAGAGACCACGAAAACGGGCGCACAGTGATGAGGGACGCGAGCAGGCCCATCGTCGTCGAGATGAGGTCTAGCCAGCTGCGACGACGGATCTGAAACAGGACGAAGAAGACGAAGGGGATGAAGAAAGCGAGGAGGGCGGCGGCGTAGATCGGAATCTGAAACAAGCGCGCGAAGCGTGGTCCAGGTCAGCGCCGCCGGTTGCAGCAGAAGCAGTGCGAAAAGAGGCGCGCACGATGTTGTTGCGCGACGGGTAGCTGAGAGGTGCGAACAGTGTAGCAACGCGAGCGTCGGTCAGCGTCTGTATGCTCGGTGGTCCAGCACAAGGGAGCGAAGTTTGAAAGTCGGACTTACGCAAACTGGGGGTAGACGATCTCGCCGTCGGCAAAGTAGACCGGAAACGAGCGGGACGGCGCGGGGCTGGCCTCTGCGTGCGCAAGGCGGGGGTCGTAGACATCAGCCAGGGCACACAGGGACGGAATTGCGGGAAGGCGACTGACCATAGACACCGAGTCCGACGAGGCCCATCGCGACCATCGTCTGCGACAGCCAGACGAGCGATAAGATGGCGTCAGCCGAGGGTTCAACCTCGGGCAGACTGGGCGAGCACGCAAGTGGCAGGGCGAGCAACGCACCAGTAGATCGACACCCCACAGCTTGAGGAACCGGCGGAAAGTGAAGGGCTCGTGCCCGCCCAGCCCACCCTTGCCCCTGATCGGCTGCATGCCGTCCCGCGCGCCCGCTGTCGTGCTGCCGTCAGCGGCGATTGAGTCGCCGTTGGTGGAAGGGTCGGACGACTGGTGGCCGTGCTGCGCGTCTAGCGCCTGCTGCTGCTGTTGCTGCTGCTGCTTGTTGTTGGTTGAGCGACCGAAGACCATCGTTGCCGGTAAGGTGTGCGAGTCGACGGGTGGAAGACGTGCTGAGGTTGGAGGAGGTCAGAAGAGGGGAAGAACGACAAGCAGCCCCATAACCCGGCTTGAAGGGCCCTCTTGTACGCCTCCTCATCCCTGCGGCGAGCGTTCCCGCTAGCTCCTGACCTTGCGGCCAACTACGTCTTGCGCGGTTGACGTTGGCCACAAGCTGCTGCGTGCCGTCATCGATGAGCCTCGTCGGCGAGCTCGGAAATAGCCCGGAGAGGGAGGCGAGCGCAGCGCCGTCGAGCTCGCCAGCTGCAGGCCTGCAGGACGCCGGCTAGCGAGCGCTTGCAAAGATTAACACTACACGAGCTTGTCAAGGACTGCCTGCGGCCATCTCGTAGGGCGAGATCTGTTGAGCGAGGCCAGGAGGGTGTTGAGGGACCAGAGAGCGAGATCGACCGCGAGGGCGCGCGGCCGTCTCGGCAAGCGCGCAGAGCCGGCCGGCCGGAGAAAGCGATCGAAACTTTGTTTCAGCCCCTTTTCCTTCTGTCTATGGGCCCCATCGACGCACGAGCGAGAATGGCCGAAGCGGGCGTCAAAAGGCATGAAGGAAAGCATGAGGCGAGCATCTATGAGCGCAGGAGCGGGTGCGGGAGTGCGAAGGCGGTCGAGGGTGACGAGTTCTTCGAGGCGAGAGATGGAGCGTTACAAGAGCGAGCGAGCGAGCGAGCGGTGCGGGAGGGTCGAGGGGATCAAAGCAAAGGGCGGGAGTGCATGAGGACGAGGGCGAGCAGGCAAGCGAGGGAGTTGCGAGAGCGAAAAGGGTGCGGGAGAGGACAGGAGGGAAGGGGAGATCAATCGTCTGGTTCGAGCTGCGGAGAGTCAGTCAGAGAGAGAGAAAGAGAGAGAGAGTAAGAGAGAGAGAGAGAGAGAGAGAGAGAGAGAGAGAGAGAGAGAGAGAGAGAGAGAGAGAAACAGCACACAGAGCGGGCCTCGAGCGAGCCGACGCCGGCCACACACCCGCCCCCGCCCTCTTTCAGACGACGAACCGGTCAGCGCCTACGAGTCCCTCGTCGCCCGACATGCGCTCGAGCAGGACCTCGACCAGCACCTTCTTGGTCTCGTCCCACCACCAGCCGAGCTCCCCTGAGGGTCCCCCGAGCGCTGTCGTCTCCCACCCGAGGCTGACCGACAGCCTGCCCGCGAACGAGTAGACAAAGACGAGCGAGCCGCCGAGGCGCTGGCGCGAGCCGGTCGTGAGCCGGGTCAGGCGGACCGAGGGGTAGGTCCTCGAGGGCGTGTAGATCGCGTCGAGGTTTCCCAGGAGGGAGAGGCCGAGCAGGGGGGCGTTGGTCGGTGGGGACGAGAGTCGGGCAGGCGTAGCGGGCGTAGGCGGCGCTGTGAGAGGCGGCGAGAGGACGGTCGTCTTTGGGTCTGCGTCGGCAGGCTGACGGTCGACCGAGCCTTGGTTCATCACGACCCCTAGCCCGAGCCCGACCAGCCCCTTGTCCTCCTTGGCCTTAGCCTTGGCCTCCGCCTCGTCGTCGTCCTTCCTCGCCCACCCTTCCGCCCGTTCCCCACGCGCTTCCATCTCTCCAAGCACCCGCGCAGCCGTCGACCACCTCTTGACCGTCGCTTGGGCCGTCTGGAGCTTGACCGAGCGAGCGCGGTGGAAGACGGTGAGCGCGAGGTCGGAGGTGGAGGACCCCTCCTCCTCGACGACCGGGGCTGCGAGGGCTCGTCCAGAGGGGAGGAGGAAGCAAGGGAGCGAGAGGGTGTAGTAGCCCAGCGCGAGGTGGACGAACGACTCGGACGGCGAGGGCGACTCGGCGCCGGCGGCCGGGAAGAAGGGCCGGACCGACATGGCCGAGTAGAAGAGGCTGTCAGCGGCCGGTAGAGGGCAGAGGTGGAAGGGTGGGTCAGCGCTTCGAGCCAGGGTGGGGTGAGGTGCACAGCGAGCCAAAGGAGAGAGCCCGGGAGGGCCACGCACGCCGGCTCCTCGGCCTTCAGCCCCTTCGCCTTGAGCCGCGCCCACGCCACGTTCAGCCCGCCGACGACCGCCTGGCCGACGTTGACCCCTCTGGCCTTGCACGCGCGGAGCATCGCGGCTGTGTCCTCCGGGGAGAAGGCGAGGGTGTCGACGTGCGTCCTCGGGGTCGCATCTTCGGCGGTCGGAGAAGGCGAGGAGCGACTGAGCGTCTGGCCGCCCTGATGAGGTTGGGGGGTGTCGCGGGAGACGGCAAGGGAGAGCGGTGTGACGTCAGCCAAGAACTTACGAGACGAAGAGCGGGGCGAAGACGCCAGAACGAGGGAGGGAGAGACGGACGACGCCCCGCTCGACAGCGAGCCCATGCAGCGTCTTGCCAACGGCGCGCTTCCACGCCTTTGGCGCGTCGAACCTTTCGCTGACCCCGCCTTCGGCCGCCTGCGCCGCGTCTGCCGACGACGTGGCGCGGGCAGAGGGAGCGGCGAAGCCGCCGTCGAGGTAGGTCGCGAGCCGGTCGTCGGCGGATTGAGGGAGGGCGTTGGCCGACGGGTTGGCGTTCTGAAGTCCGGGGGCCGGGAAGAAGGAGGGAAGAAGGAGGGAAGAAGGAGGGGCAAAAACAGAGAGAGAGAGAGAGAGAGAGAGAGAGAGAGAGAGAGAGAGAGAGAGAGAGAGAGAGAGAGAGAGAGAGAGAGAGAGAGAGAGAGAGAGAGAGAGAGAGAGAGAGAGAGAGAGAGAGAGAGAGAG